>CM070513.1:34322841-34591080 GCA_036346375.1 Guadua angustifolia
CCAGGAAATGATTTTAGCTTGACCAAATCGAAGATACAAAACTGCTGCAAAATCTGCTCGAAAAACAGTACAGAGTTCCCTCCAAATCTAGAGCTAGTATCCCTCCCAAATTCCAAATCTAAGAACCCTAGAACACATACAACCAGTCAAGGACCCCCAAAGGGCAGCATGCATACCTCCATGGCTGAGCTCCACACCAAGAAGAGGGGCAAGGGGGGACTGCCGACCGGAGCAAGGAGGAGGAAGAGGCGTCGGCTGTGGGGAAGAAGGAGGAAGGGCGCCATGGCTTGGAGGGCAGGAGGAGGAGGAGGACACCCCTGGCTGCTGCTACTAGATGGGAGGAGGGAAAGGCTGCCTTGGAAGGCCTTGGAAGGAGATGAAATGGTAGGAGGAGGTGGCTGCGATTTGAGGAAAGAAAAGAGGAGGGATGGGTGGTCGGGTGGGGTAAATAAGGGAGGAGAGAGAGATTAGGTGGGGAGAAGAAAAAGAAAAAAATGCTAGATGATCTTCTCCCACCCACGATTAAGATTTTTACTCTCTACAGATACAATGAGTCCACCCATCCCCTCGGGACAGAACTTCCAATCGAGACAAATATCTGCGAGTACTACAGGAGGAGGAAAGGGGGGAAAAAGAGAAAGGGGTGGGGAGAGAAAAATTCATCCACGATAGAAAAACATTAGCCTGCGATAAATCAACTGCGACATTTCATTTAATCAGCAACATTACATTGAGTTTGGGCAAACCATGAATAAGATCAAGGCTGCTAACTTTGGCCATATGATCAAAGCCAATGCGACCAAGTCTCCTATACTAGAAGGAGAGATCATGGGACTCAGAAGCAATCAAACACCGAAGAGAGTCTCTAGAAGAAACAAAAAAATCAGCACGAAAGACTCTCAAATCTAGAAATCCCACAAACTAACTCTCTTGATGAATCAAGAATTCTACAAGTATTACTCTTAAAGCTTACCTTGAAAGAGTCATCGATAAGCTGAGAAATAGAAAGCAAATTATATTGCATCTTACTCACTAAGGCAACGTCCTCAACAATAAAATTTTCATTAATACAGATAGTACCTTTAGCAATGACTATACCTGAAGAAGCATCCCCAAAAGTGATCAACTCATCACCAGGGGCTCAGACTAGGGAAGAGAACCAACGGAGTCTCCGGTCATATGGCGAGAACAACCGGAGTCAACAATCTAAATATCTGATCAAGTGCTAGGATAAAGTGAAGACTTTGGGAACCCAATACTGAATCACACGATGCCTCAAAGTACCAACTACAAAAGAAAAAGACTGGACTCTAGTGTCTCTCTGACGCTCGACTCTCACAAGATTAGAAGAAGCAACTCTAGTAGAAGATCTGGGAGTTGTCACTGGTTTCGCCCGCCATGGTGCAAAGGCCGGACCATCCCAACGAGGCTGCCTAAATCTCCTACCTGAAAACACCTCACGCCGTTAATATCTATCTCGATGGAAAAAATGAGGAATATCAAGAGGACGGTGGAAAGACTGACCACGAGCAACTCCAGGACTAAAACTCGACTGAATAGCATGAAAACCGAGTCCTGGACGCTGCCCAAAAACAGGCGACTCTCTAACCTATCTAGAAGCAATGTGTGCCTTAGGAACACCCAGAGTCTGGGGATAACCTGAATACCTCTAAGAGCAGCAACACGCTCACATCTTGTGATCTTGGCACACCTAAAATAGAAATCTACTAGGTGAAAATAGTGAAACCAATTTTATTGGGTTCTATTTTATTATTTAGGATTTTAGAATCTTTTCTAGAATTTTTAGACCTCGTTTGCTATTTTATCTTGCACGCTTTAAATTTTTCACTGTTCATCTTCCCCATTGGACTGACACTGTTCACAGCCTGTCCCAGTTCTAGTTCTTTTTGCAAGCCGATTTTCAATTCTTCATATCTTCCATTATACTGCACAAAAATGCGTGGGATTTGAAGCATTGCGACGGCGTCGTAATGGAGATTGATTATCCCACCATTGATTATCCCGAAATCAAGCGAAACAGTCGCTGCAATCAAATCTTTGCCGTTTCTTGTTTTAGCCATAACTCTTTCGTTTCTTCGTCTCTCCGAGCGTGTGAATACTCCAAACGTGCGTATCGATGTCCTCTACACCGTGCTCACCTTGCCCCTTTGGTTCTGTGTCGTTTGCCATCCCAAAACTCAAGAAAACAGTACGCCCGGCGTTCTCCAAAGACACCGGCGAGCCATCTTTTGCTCCGATGAGTTTTCCGGCAAACCAACCATGTCACTTTGTGCCATTTGCCTCCGTGATCACAACCATTTAATCGGATTTGATTTTCGTTGCAGATTGACTCCGAATTTCAAGTTTGTTCGTCGGGTTGTTCGTCGCTTCCGGTGTCGATTGCGGTCATTCTGGCCATCTCCTCCAAAATCCGGCACCACCGTTGGATTCGCGCCGACGAGATCTTTCCGGTGCTCACTTTCTCTAACTCCTCCATCCTTTCCTCTCTTGTGCAAATACCCCTGTAGCTCTGCGGGGGGATCTGAGCATCGCTGGAATCTTGTGGCGCCGAGTGGTCTTAGTCTTAGTGTCTGTCCATCTTTTCCATCGAAACTTCGAAATCCCGTTCTTTCTCATACGAACTTGATTGAGCGATTCAAATTTCTAAATTTTTGTAAAATCAAGCTCTACATTCCAGAACCATTTATTTTCAGATTTGACCTTGTTTGTGTCTCTGTTTTGTATTTATTTGGTTTATTGCTTTCTTTTCCGGTAGACGTGAATCTCGAAGGAGCGAACGGAGACTTCGAAGACCAAGATTCAGTGCTTGAACAGCAAGGCAAGTCGTAGTCCTTTGATCATATTGAACCCATGTTTGCAAATCTATTTTGTTTCATACAAATGCATGCTATGTGATACAAACACTATTTACTGGGAATAGGTATATGCCAAATTTTCATTATGCCACCTTGATTAATTGAGATGTCATGTATCCATTGTCACCCTAGGTTGGGTTGTTTACTAGTTGGACATAATTGTAGTACCAACATTGGGTTAACGTAGCTATGCTTAGACACCTTAAGTAAATGCGTTAGGATTCATATCACACGTGAACTAATGTTAATTTTGACCTAATGAGATATTGAATTGTGGTCATTGACCACTTTGTTGTAAAACTTGTTGTACCATGGCGAGGGGATGCCATTGGTCTTGGTTGAACAAAATGTTTTCCCTCGGGCAAGTGATCGATGCGATAAAGGGGTCTTTGTCTAGCACATTGGGATGTGGTTGTCTTGCTCGAGATAATTTAAGGACTTAATCTTGTGCGCCATTGAACTGGCCTAACCGTGCAACCACAAGTCCGGTATGGGATGGACCTAGTGATTAATTTGCAATGTCTAGTCTTAAAATCTTGCCAAATGTTGGTGTGGGTTCGGGTTAGGCGGGTAGATTCACAAGACATGCATTGTAAAGGCTTTGTCATGATATCTCTGCGACACACCAAAGGAAGTGTGTTATTACCGGTTGCACCAAGAGATGTTCATGTCTTGTGGGTAAAGCTGTACAACCTCTGCAGAGTGTCAAACTATTCGAATAGCCTTGTCCGCGGTCATGGACAAGCCCGGGGATTTCACACGGGGTATAGAGTGTTTTCTTGAAATGTGGAATTGTTGGGATGGGAACGGGAATTCACTGTTGTTTTATTGTCTAAAGCTATACTGTTGAATTGTGTGGTTGACACTTGTTTCGAATGATGTAGGGTGATGCCTCGTCATTCTGTTCATGTTGTCTACCATTGATTTACCAGTTATTTAATATTGCTTTTATCAACATGCCTTCAATCTATTTATTGTATTTCAATTCAAGTTATTGCTTTCTGCAAATAAACCATATGACTATCTTTTGTCAAGCCGTGCATGAATATATTGCATCATTTCCCTACGGCTTGTTGAGTACGTGTTGTACTCACGGCTTTATGCCCATGTTGTTCGATTCTTTGAGGAAAGACCAGGTAATGAATATCGAGAGGAGGAGTACTACGAAGACTACGTCGACTAAGAAGGCATTTCCCGGATTTATTGCCTGTGGCATGTCGAATGGGCTAAGTTATCTTATTTCCACTGCAATAGTTTTATTTGTTTCTTCAGCCGTGAGGCATTGATGTATGAACCTTGACCATAAGGTCGCTTACTTTATTCAGTACTATTTTACTTCTTCTTAGTTATTTCGATGTATGGAATGATATGTCTAGGTGACCATCCTTCTTACAGAATGTGCATGAATAATTCGCCTTGCTAGAGGCAGAAGTGACAGGGAAAGCACCCTTCTGCTCAGAAGTCTCATGGACAACCCAAGCAGACCTAAACACAGTGGTACTCACCCTAGGACATACCACAATCTCTTCACTCTTGGAGCCACATAGGTAGGAGGATGAGTCCTAGCATGCTCCAAGTAGTCAAATCCTAGACCCTGATTAAATCTGCTAATTTTTTGTTCGTCTAAAATAAGATTTAGCTTTTTCTTACCTCCTAAAAACTTCTCGAGAGTACTCATGAGATACTTACACTCCCGAAAGAGAGAGGCGCATGAAGAGCAGGGGTGAGAGGAAGAAGAAGAACCAGAAAGAGAAGAAGAAACACCAGTACGTGCATTTTTCTCCCTCAGCACGGCTACCTCAATCTTGAGGGCCTCACAAGAAACGCATAGAGCTTCTATAATCCTATGGGCTTGGTCTTCTAACTTCTTCCTAAGTTTAATTTGGATTTTATCTAAGTCCCCCTTAATCACAGAACAATGCAAGCAACTCTTATGTGACTTATCTAGTAAGTCCTTATCAAGTTTAGCACACTTGACATTTAAAGCTTTATTGTCAAGTTTTAGTTGCTTACAGCCGTAATATGAGCTAACAAGATCCTTAGAAGCATGCATTTCAAGTTCATCGTTTCTAGAAGAAAGCTTCCTATGGTGAGCGCTCATGGCATCAATTTCAGTAAGTAACTTAGGGCAATTATCACATGAAGGAGTAGCATGAGCATGAAGAAAACTAGCATCTAGAGAGAAAATATCAATAGTACAAGTGCTAGCATTCTTTGACCTAAGACTTTCAAGTTCAGTTTGCACATTATCATGCAAAGTCCTTAGGTTCTCAAGCTCCACAAGAAAAGCATCATATAAAGAACAGTCATCAGTGACTCAGAAGGGAGAGGATATAAGAGAAGCTAACTCCCGAGCTAAGTTACCTACTTCCTTCTCAAGCTCCATACACCTAGCTCTATCTCTAGCATGAAATTTTCTTAATTTGCAAAAAGCTTCATTGAGCTGGTCATAGGAAGGTACCTCGTCCAAGTCGCTATAGAGCTCGAAGTCGCTAATGTCGTTTACGTCCGCCATGAAGCAAATGTCAGAGAAGTCATCGCCACTTTTCTTCTCTTGCGGATCATCCTCGCCTTCGTCACTCCACGTCTCCTTATCGGAGAGGTTGTTGTCGTTGAGGGTGGCGAGGACCCAGTGGAAGAGCTTCTTGTTCTTCGAGAAGTTGCAGTACTTCTTCTCATGCGCCACCTTGCGAGCTGGAGGCTTCTTATTGCAGTTCTTGTCGGTGTAGTCGATCTTGCTCGAACCGCCGGAGTCATTCTTTCCCTTCTCCAGCTTGGAATAGTTCACTCGAATGTGGTTGGGGCCACCACATTTGAAGTAGGTGATCATGCCACCTCTCTTCCTCTCTCACACCTTCTTGTATGCATGAGAGAATTTGCGAGCTAAAAGAGCAAGCTCATTTTCTAGAAATTTTTCCAGTTGGTCATCGTTTAGCTTGCAAAGGGTAGAGAGAGAAAATCAAGTAGAAGAATCAAAAGAAGATCCAATGCAATCAGTGACCAAGGCCATCGACTGTGATTTCATCTTGTGAGAGACGGCGTCGATCTCATGAGTCTTGAGTCGGGAATAGAGCCCGTCAAGAGTTAAGGTCGACAAGTCAGTAGTGCCCTTGATGGTGGTCACTTTCATCTCCCCAATACGAAGATCGAGTGCGATCAGAAAATGTCGAGCATTATCCGAGTCAGGGTATGTGCAACCGACAGCTTGGAGATCGCTCAAAATCTTTATGAAACAACCAAAACACTCATCAAGGCTCTCACCAACGTGTTGTTCAAATTTGCTATATTCATACTTGTGCTGATCCTACCTCACGGTCTTGATTTGGGTAGTGCCCTCATGGTAAGCATCGAGGGTCACCCATATTTTATGAGCAGATCACAAGTGAGCAATCCTATCATACTCACTACGGCTGAGTCCCTGTATGAGAATGTTCCGTGCCTTAGCATTTGCCTCAACATCAGCCATATTGCTGGCTGTGACGTTCTCATCAGCAGGAACTTTATACGGGAGCTTCACCTTCTGCCATATCAAGAAGCCCTGGGTAGTGATGTATGACTCCATCCGAAACTTCCAAAAAGGAAAATCGACTTCAGAAAAGATGGGAGGCTTGGTGGAATATTTGTCTATCGTCATGACTCTCGAGACCGGTCAAGATCTATGGAAGAGCAAAACCGGCTCTGATACCAATTAAAGGATTGAGATGGTGAACAGAGTGGGGTGAATGGTCACAAACAAAATTTTCTCCACAAAATACTCCAACTAAGACCTCAAAACTATCACGCAAAAGAAATCGTGAAAGACCCGAACAACTCGACAACCATGTGTACCCCTAGCTTGCATGGCAAGGAGGTTTAAAACAAAACCCGTTCGTTCTCTCAACTTTGCTATGGATGAGAACCATAGAATATGTGGGGATTTTTTAGTCACAATCCTGGTTATCAAGTATCCAAAACAAAAGGAATCAATTCAACTGTTGCTTTTAGAAAGGAGATTGAGCCAAATCACAAAAGTCACTTTAAGAAAAGTAAAAGCAGAATTTTTAGAAACTGTCCTCAATTGGAGTAGATGGTTGGTGGACTTCTGGTGCTTTAAAAATTTTAGTAATTTTTCTTACTATGATAAAATGCGTCGTCAAGCACTCTGCCAAAGATCACCTAAAAAAACCATTCAAAAAATCAGGAAAAATGAAATATCACAGACTATTAGGAACTTTGAGCAGAAATTTTGGCGCTTGGTTTTCATCTCATGGCGCCCAAACGGTGTAAACAGTAGACTCTCAAATTTTTTCATAGATGTATATGAGAGTTCAGCACCTTATAAAATAAGAATAACTCAAAAATAATTTTTCTATATTTTTGTAAAAATAAAATACTGACTACTGCGCGAAGAACAAGTTCTGGACAGAGTTGCAACTTGATAGAAAAGATGATCTCTAGTTTATCCTAGGGCGTAAAAGATATGTAAAACCATATGAACACACCCAAGACATCCAAGATCAGCAGCATTTAGAAGTAGGGAGGCAAATCCAAATTGCAAGAAAGTAAATTGCGAGTAAGTAAATTGTAAGAATTTAAATGCTGAATTTAAGACATAAAGTAAGTGCGTAATGTAAATTCAAGAATTAATAAAAAAGATTTGTATTTCTAGAAGGAGGAGATTTACAATGCCTCAAAACAAGGTTGGCAAAGCTCAAAGAAGTATAAAAATATCTACAACCTTCAAGGGGAGGAGGCTACCATTTCGCCTCTATTTATACTACTCTTGGGCCACCTACCACCCTTGGATGAATCCCTCAACCCTAGAGCACTCATCCAAGGGCTAGGATTAACCCACTCACACAACCATGCAAGGGCTAACTCAAAACTCACACACATAACGGGTTTTCTTGCACGGTTTTCAAAGCATGCTACCTAGACTCGCTAACCTATCAACTAGACCACAATCCGATGGCCTTCCTTGATCCACACGGTGTCTAGCTAGCATCTCCTCCTTTCCTTATCTTCTTGACTTGCCCGAACTATGTCTCCAATCATCTTCCGATGATCTCCCGACCGTCTAGACCTCCGACGCTCCTTGCTTAGTCCCGGTCATCCTCTGCCTCACCATGACCTAGCACCATCATCCTGCAACCATCAAAGATAAGGAAAAACCTTTCACATAGCAATGCCCACAAAGATATTCAATGATTATCTCAAAATCATTAATCAATCATAATTTCTCTCAAGGTCCTATGCTACCGCCCCTAGACTGGTAGCACTAGGAAAAGCAACCAACACTCAAATTGCTTCAAATCGAAAATTCAATTCAAATCAAACTCAATTTCAAATCAAACCAAGCTCAAATCTCGTCAATTACTCATCACACACAAGGATAGACCTCCACATGGTCTTTCAGTATGCAGGGGAAGATGAAGTGGGTGGTAGGGGAGCAGTTGGAGCAAAAGAGGGAGACAAGGGTTGTCGTTGTGCTTCTCCCTCTCAAGCCTTCTTCTTGATGTCAACAAAGGACAGGTAGAAAGTTGTGAAAACTCAGGTGAGGAAGGAAGGGTGGTGAAAAAGGGTAGGATGTAATGATGGTGTTCATTACTCTTTTTATACTGCTGCCCTAAGGCCCCTAACCAACATTTTTGGCTATGAACCCAGGTTCTAGAGGCAAAAACCATGGGCTGGAAGCAAGACAGGTGGATGGCACGCAAGCTCAGTGAACATGCAGCTTGGTAGCTATCTTGAAATGAGCTGGCTACTGCTTGAGGGCTAAGGAAAAGACAGAGAGAAAGTGCAGCTAGCTGGTGTAAAAGTGGGTTCGATAGCACAAATCTGATTTTTTTGGGGCCATTAGTAGATGATTGAACTAATTTGAATGTCATCTGTATTTTAGAGGTGTAAACTTGATGTGAATGTAACTGATCTTGCCTTAATCATCTTGGTAGCCTGAAAGGGTATGGATGAGGCTATAACTTGAGTACTTGGCTAACCTGATGCAATTGTTTTACTTATGTGGAGATGTGGTTGAGTTGTATTAGTATATTTATTTTCATTGAGTTGATATTGTGTGAAGATTTATATTTGATGTTGAAATTTGATTAATTATGTATGTGAGCTAATTGTACTAAAATTAGTTTCTACCTTTTGTATATTTGGGATGAAATCAAATGGATTTGATATTCTTTAATAAAGATGTTAACTGGATGTGATATTGTATTTTGATTTCGTTGAAATTGTGTATGTGTTGATGTGTAGATATAGATACATGACTATATTCATATCCATTCATATATGTATGTATATATATATGTGTATATATATATAGTGCTAGAATTTGGTATTCGTGTGTATATATGCATAGTTCTGTCATTGTGCATATATATATATATGCTCATACAATGGTGGTCTTGCTTGGATGTTTACATCACTACTACAGAATGGTGCATCACTATCGCTTCATCTGTGTCAGTTCTTAAGTTTTTAGCAAAAAAGATTGTGATAGATGACTTAGGAGGGGCATTAATAATAATCACTATCGGTTCTCAGGTTAGAAGTGATTGTGATGTAGCACTGGGAATATCGAGAAGAAAGTTTAGGCTGCACTGGTATTGTATATATCCTATCAAATTTCACACCCTTTATTTGACAAGCACACATGTATTTAATTATCTTTGTAGTGCTCTCGTGTCAATCTGGAATTATTGTTGCTGTCACATGATGAATGTTAGAGTTTAAGCTACGGAACCTACGTTTCCTATTCGAGTGTTCTTGTTTATAAATATGCCAATCGAAATGGCATATTTATAAGCAAGCAGTCTCGAATTATCCACGTTCTTTGGTCAGTTCGAAGATATATAGTTTGAGCACGTTCCTGAGCTATTTTACAACTCTATAGTAGATTTTGATAGCATCTCTCTGTGGTGTTCTCTGGCTACACATCCCTCTTGACCTATGGTTGAGACGTGTATCTAGAGAACAGTAGGGAGATACTGCCGAAATTTTCTCTGGAGTTGTACAACGGCTTAGGAACTTACCCGAACCACATATCCTCGAATGGAATTAGGACCTAGCCTATTTAGAGATTAGAAGTCATCGTTTGTACTCATGTTTTGTTTCATTGAAGTAAAAAAGATTTGCAAGCTACTGCACCATATAATTAGTTGATTTGATATCATTATTGATGTTTCTAATGTATGTCTTTAAACTAGGGAATTGGAAGCTCTTAACTAGGGAAGAAGCTAGGTATCGATCGAGAGTACATTTATGTATCTTGAAACCCGTCCTCTATTTTGAAAAGGTAATATTAATTGAAATGATGTCTCAATATTTGAAATAGCTAGCTAGCTGTCGCTCTAGTTTTCCCCTAATTTATTGTGCGAAGTTTAATTACAGATGGACCGTGAGGAATAGATGTATCAGAAAAGTTGTGTGAGTGATGAATTCTAGAGGGGTGTTCAGGAATTCAAAAAAATTGTAGAAGAGGGGTGTAAACTTCATACATTGTCCTTGTATTGATTGCACCAATCTCAGGAGATTTAACAACTTAGCTCAAATTGAGGACCACCTAATTCGACGTTACTTTGTGAAGAATTACACATGTTGGATCCATCACGGGAAGACAGATAATACCCTTCTAGTATGCAATGAAGATATGGTGGAACTTAATGACAAGTTGCAGCATGATATGTTTTGAGGAGGATAATTTAGAGCAAATATTGTGGGATGTGGAGGGAAATTACATGGAAAGAGAGTTTGAAAAGTTTAAAAGCTTGATGGAAGACGACGCCAAACCACTGCTCTCGGGTAGCAAAGCGGAATACACCAAACTAGGTTCGGTCCTTGTATTGTTCGAACTGAAGGAAAAACACCATTGGACATATGTAAGTTTTAATGCACTTCTAGTTCTTCTATCAAATCTGCTTCCAGAGGAAAATGAGTTGCCAACAAGCATTTATGAAGTGAAGAAGCTACTATGTCACATGGGAATGGAAATAGAAAGGATACATACATATCTGAATGATTGTAACTTGTACCATAATGTGCATCAGGAACTGCATGTTTGTCCAGTTTGTGGTGTGCCCAGTACAAATAAAAGGAGAAGCGTAATGAGAAAAAGCATAAGAGCCAGTGCGATAACGATGAAGAGGTCACTAAAGGTGCACCAGCCAAGGTATTGTGGTACTTTCCCATCATTCTCCATTTGGAGCGGTTGTTTGCAAATCCTAGAGAGTCAAAATTGTTACGTTGGCATTATGAGTATCGAAAGAAAGATGGTAAGCTAAGACACCCTGTTGATTCGGCTCAATAGAGAAACATCAATTGGAAACATGAGGAGTTTGGTGTTGAAATGAGGAACATAAGATTTGGGTTGAGTACCGATGGAATGAATCCGTTTGGTAACATGAGCATTCGTCATAGCACCTAGCTAATTCTGTTGTGTATCTACAATCTTCCTCCTTACTTGTGCATGAAGCGGAAGTATATCATGATGTTGTTGCTAATCTCAGGACCAAACATCCAAAAATGATATTGATGTGTATCTTAATCCACTGATCGAGGATTTGGTAAAATTGTGGAATGAGGGGTCGTGGTGTGGGATGCATATGAAAGAGAACATTTCACCCTACGGGCTATGATATTTTTCACCATAAATGATTTTTCAGCCCTTGGTAATTTAGTGGGATACAGTACGAAAGGAGTCAAAGCGTGTCCTATTTATGAAGAGGAGAATGAGATCCTATGGCTACCAAATTCCAAGAAAACTATATATATAGGTCACCGTAGGTTTCTACCTCAAAGTCATCAATACCGTAAGATGGATGACAAATTTGATGGGAAGAGGGAAGTTCATTCAGCCCCGCAGCCTATGACTGGAAGGCAAGTATATTCACGTGTGGAGGATATTGGTGTTCAGTACAGAAAGAGCCATAAATCTATTCGTCTTAGGACTATTTGGAAGAAGAGATCGATATTTTGGGACTTATTGTACTGGAAGGAGTTATGTCTGACATTGTATTAATGTTATGTACATTGAGAAGAATGTCTGCGACAATTTGGTTGGCATCCTACTGAACATCCCTGCCAAGACCAAGAATGGTGTAAATGCTCGTCACGACATGGCCTACATGGGAATCAGGCCCAAGCTTGCAATGATAGAGGAGGATGAAAAAGGTTTGTACATCCCCACTACATGCTACACCATGTCCCAGAAGGAGAAAAAAGACTTCGCAAGTGTCTCTAAGGTATCAAAGTTCCATTGGCCTACTTCGCAAATATTAAGAAGCTTGTGTCCATGGATGATTTAAAGTTGCTTGGAATGAAGTCCCACGACTGCCATGTGTTGATGACCCAAATGTTCCTATTGCATCAGAAATATTCTCGCAAAGGATGTCAGGTTCATAATCACGAAGCTATGTTATTTCTTCAATGTGATTTCTTGCAAGATTATTGACCCCAATGTGCTAGACAACTGTCGGGACCCGAATTCACAATCCGGAAACCCTATGTGTTTTCAGCACTAGTCCCAGGATCAGTCGCTAGTGCCCACAGTTAACAAAGATGAATATCACAATCATACACAACGGATTAATACATAAATAATTCATCTTTAATATAACAGGTTGAACAACCTTAAGGTCAACTTACAATTGTGAAGCCTAGATGGCTTCAACTCAGAGTAAAACGAACAACAGTGGAACAAAGAACGTCGGTGAATCCCATCAAAATACCACAGGCATTTGACAAGGTTCAACTCCTAGATATTCGCCTTCTTGCAGAACTTCTCCTTCTTCGAAGATAAAGACTTCTCCTCAACTGGTGATGTTTTGTTATAGCAAGGGTGAGTACACAACCGTACTCAACAAGTCGTGCATAGAATGCAATTCTATTACTACATGCATGGCTTGTTCCAAAGGAATGGCTAATGGTTCTTTTGCAATAAAGCAGCATTTCCAAATGAATATCATAAATAGATTGAAAAGCAGTAAAACAAGTAATATCCATAATAAATTTCGTAATCATTCTCAAGTAAAGCATTTCTCATCCTTAACCAATTTCCATATCACATTGTCCACATTCCCAACCTCATTTCATTTTCAAAACTCTACCCCTTGATTTGTAATCCCGAGCAATGTCCAATACCATGGACACGGCTATTGAATAGTTTTACACTCTGCAGAGGTTGTACACTTTACCCACAAGATACAATCAACTCACCACGTCGGTAGTGAATCACCATACAAGAGTATGCGAATGAGCGATCATAACAAAGCCTTTCAGAAACTTCTAGCTCAACCTAGGAACCTCTCCGTGTTGCCTTCACTATCACTTCCCTCACTCTGAGCCGAAGTATAGGACCGACGAACACCGTTGGATGGGTACCAAGCCGTAGCACAGTGCGCTCCCCATCTGATTACCCACAGTGTAATGTCACCCGAGGTATCAAAGGTGAGATATCGGAATCCTACTAAACTAGGTCTATCCCATACCAGACATGTGGTTGTACGAGTGACTCAGTTCAAAGGCTTGCAAGGTTAAGTCCTTAGGGTGACCAAGACAAGACTACCCCAAACAATTCACCAACAATACCATCACATAATTCACCAACAGTACCATCTCATAATTTACCAACAGTACCATCTCATAATTTACCAACAACACCGCCAAATACCAAAGTGACATATCCAATGCCACTCTTGCCACTTGCCTCGGTCTAAAACATTTTACCACCCAGTTGATTATTGCGCAACACAATGCCAACAACAACTCAACATCCATGTAGAACCACTCTGGTTCCACATATCAACATCATCGTGTGGCAACACGTCACACCATTTCACAAACACATTTCATAATCCATTAATCAGTATTAACCTTTCATTTTCAAAAGACATGAGTTGCGTGGCATGGCTAAGCAATTATACGGTCTAACCAACCCACGTTGGCAAGTAATAACAACCAACTAATAATCAACCATCTTAGGGTGACAAATGAATTATGGCATACAAATAATCATGGCAAGGTGATATTTAGCAATTGGGTTGAATAACTAATTCCCAAATTAATTTAATTCATTTTAATCTTGAACTAGCATGCAATAATTTGAATCAAAGTAAATTTGTAAACCGGGAGCAATATGATCAAAGCACAACTTGCACGCCCTTGCTATCTTTATTATTCTTTACTCTTTATCTTTGACTCGGATCTTTGATCTTCAATCTCCGCTTGCTTGATCCTCGGCTCCTTCGAGTGACTTACGATGCGCGTCTAACGATAAACAAACTCAAATACAACAAAACTTCAAAAAATAAATCAAGTAAACTCCAAATTAAGAACGAATAGCATTGGGCACAACGCTTGATGAAATTAGGAACTTGGACGGATTGGGTCGATGATTAGACAAAAGAGAATGGCTTTGAAAATACAATCAAGAGAAGGATTAATAAGCGGGAAAGAAGGAATATTATTCGAAGAATATTATTTTGATTGGATAGCCGATGTCATATGGACTCTCGATCTATAGACCGGGTCCACGAAGTTACGTTAGTTCGCAATGAACTAAGCATATGCTTGTGATTGGATTCAGATACAAAGCAAGTTATAATTAATACATTTTTTTCAGAATATGGTAGTATATATATCAGATAATGTTTTCTAGTTATTCCCTCATGATTTTATATTTATATGCGATATTCTACAGACTGCCGAAAAGGCTTATACGACCACACTTTTAGCGCTATTGCGGTTCAGTTTTCTTTCTTCGTTTGCGGCTGCACCAAACGGGATAATGTAACCATTTTTCAGGGTTATTAGGGAATATCCCTAAGAGTGTTTTAAAGTTGATTCCGCGATATTTCTCATTTATTCAAGGCGTTTCTCGTGTGAATAGTTACTTAGGCTTAATATGAGCATAACTCGAAGTTAATCAAACTGATGTTACTTTTGTATGACAAGCTAAGGCATATCATTTCTGGGTCATAGAAGTTGGTTTTGTCAAATTTAAGGTCCGTTTGCTAAAGTTTCAGCTATTTGTTCATTTTACCGATTGCATGTTTGGCTAATGAGCAAATAGGGCAAACTAATGAATAGTCTAATTTTTTTTTGTATATTTGTGATCTATGCTATCCCAGAAGTGCACTAAACTGGTTTCACCACTTGTTGAGCTCATTTGATACATATTTTAACCATTTGAGTCTTGCATGTTATTAAGGTATTCGCATAATCAATACTTGATACAAAATACATTTAAATCTGAATCTTTTCATAGAAATGGGTTCTTTGGGGTTGCAGGGACATGTCTTATTTATTTCATGATTTATGGAGTAAGGAAACATATAATTGCTTCATATTACCTAAAAGGTGACTTTCATTCAAACTCTAATTAAAAGTTTTTGCTGCAAGCAACATATAACTTTTTATTGCATATTTTGAATCTTTACTGAATAACTCAAGATTAGGAATTGAGTTTGCATTAATCGGAGATTCACAGCAAAAGTTATAAGTGTTTTATTGTGCAAAGCAAAATAATAGAAAATGAAAAAAAAAGAAGTGCAGATGTGAGGATTCGAAGTCAGGATCTGTTGAGTCCATGCACTAGTGCTCTACCACTACGCCATACAAGTTCTTGTGACAAGGTCTCATGCTTATTTACTTAGGCTTACCTCTACAAACCCTAGAGCTCCAAAAGTCCAACAATGGCGCTGGCTCTGGAGCTTGGCAGAACTGCAGAGAGGAGCTGTGGGGGAAGATGAGCTCGGCTGGGAAGGTTCTTGGAGTCGGCTTGGCTGCATGTAAGGCGAGGAAACACATCAGAGATGGATCAGCAGCAATGCAAGAATTGAATCCGCCCTGCTCACTGAGTCTCAAGTCTGCCTGAGGCTCATTTGGAGCTAGCTCACCAGCGCAAGAGAAGAAGAAGAGAGGTGGCTTCCGCTGCATGCAAAACACAGGGAAGACTTAGGGGAGTGAAGGGATGTCATGTGCACAAGAGAGGAGATGGTTGAGCTCACCTGGGTGCAAAGGAAGAAGAAGGCCTGGCTCGGTGGTGCTCACGGCGGAGGAAGCAAGGCCAGGCAGCAAGAAACAAGGAGGGCTTGAGCGGCTTTATGGCAGCGCAAGAGAGTGGTTGAGCCAGGCATGGGCTAAGAGTTCGGCATGCAATTGGGCACCGTCCAGACCAGCCAATGGGCGCAGGGAAGGTGAGCCACGTCACGATAGTGGGCTCAATTTTGGAATCAGGATGGAGCTAAGTCCCCTACAAGAGCAGATTTTATGTCTTCTTTGGCCACTTAGTTGTACTATCAAACAGGCTTTAAAATTTGTCAAACTTGGTAAGAATGTTGTTCAAGAGTTAAAGTATGCAATGGTATAACATGCATAGTCTGCAATGCATCATAGCTCAAGTTATTGAATTTTGAAAAGTGCCTTAGAACCACAATTCACAGACTTGGCTCCTGAAAATTTTCTAGTGCTGCAATTTGTGGTTTTTCAAGCATGTTGTGCTCACTAATTAAAATAGCTATTGAACTCCATTTCACATGAAACTTGGCCGAGATCATATTCAAGGTGTTGTTGAATGAATAAGGTAACATGCACACAAACCTAGTCTTATTAGGTCAATTTATTTGCTTGAGAGGAATGGTTCAGGTTCACAATATATAGCCTTAAGCTGAAATCTTTCTAAGTGTTGAGATTGAGATCAACTAAAATATTTTGGTACTACCAAATATTTTATTTTATATCAACATATATTTTTATTTTGTTAAAGCTTTCGGAAAAGTTTTAGAAAATATATAATTTGACAAATGTAGGAAATTTCGTAGAAATTCCTTTAGGTTTATTTATATTAATTAAGATAGTTTTAGCAAATCCAACTCTTTTATTTTGTCTCCAAACTATATTTTTAATGGATGAGATTTTTGGAATGGTTTTGAAATGGAATTTGGATATAAATTGCCCAAACAATTAATAATTCGAATTAAAAAATCCAATTAACATCCAAATGTTTAAATTAATAATTTTAATTAATTTTTAGCGAATCTCAAATTTGAGAAATTCCCTGAGATACAAAGAACACTGTAAAAACCAAATTTTAAATTTTTGATGCACACAAAAGGCACATTAAAAAAATAGTTTAGCTTTGGAAAATTCTAGATTAAGCTTCTTTAATCAAATAAGATTGAAGAAAAATTTTTGGAAAGCTAATTTAATATAAATTTTTGAAAACCCAAATTTTGGGATGTTACAACAACTTACAAAGTGAGGTGGTACAGACTCTATGTTAGTTTGAGATGCATTTCCTCCTGTCCTTCTTCGACATGATGGTCCACCTTGTAGTACACCTTATTAGAGAGATTAAGATATGTAGACCGGTATTCCTACGTTACATATATCCGTTCGAGAGGTACATGGGTATATTAAAGTCATACGTGAAGAACTGGTCGAAGCCAGAGGATAGTATTGTTGAAGGTTATGGGACTAAAAAGGTTATTGAGTTCTGCATGGACTATCATGGAAAAAGATAAGCAATCGGTGTTCCTATATCTCGACATGAGGGTAGACTTACTGGCAAAGGAACCGTTGAGTCAAAACTAATAAGGCCATGGTTTGATATATATTGCAAAGCCCATTTGACAATCTTATAGTAAGCGCAGAAGTTGTAGGGTACATCAAGCAGCACAAGTTGATATTACGGGAAGAAAATCCATATATGGATGAGCTTTCCATCATGCGAGAACACAACGACAGATTTCTCACATGGTTCAAAGAACAGGCGGAGGTCTCCATTAGTGAGAATGTCAAATGGTTAGCTGATGGACCTAGATTTAATATACAGATGTGGCAGGGGTACGATATTAATGGGTACACATTTTATATTGAAAATCGGGATGCTAAGAGTACTATTCAAAATAGTGGTGTAAGTACAGATGCTTTCTCCGATCAACATCACTTGAAAGGAGGATCCTCAACGGCAATTAACTCATACTATTAGATGATCGACGAAATTTGAGAGCTCAATTACAAAATATATCAAGCTCCATTGATCTGATGTAAGTGGGTGGGACTTTCACATAGAGTGAAGGTCGACAAGAGAGGTTTTACTCTTGTAGATCTAAATATACTCGCCTACAAATATGACCCATTTATCCTTGCGAAGCAAGCAAATCAAGTCTTCTATGTGCGTGATCCCGCTAATCCGAGGTTGCATGTCGTCCTTCATGGCAAGCAGTGAATCGTTGGTATTGAAAATGTCATAGATGAAGAAGAATATGACCAATTCGATGAAATGCCTCCATTTGTAGATGGCGCCTGTCTTAGCGAGGTCGATGATGACACACATAGAACCAATTACATGCGAGTAGATCATCAGGAAGCGGTAGTATTGTAAATAAATATATAATTGTAAATAAATGGACTATTGTAATGTTTATTGCTAATCTCATTGTTCCATTATGTGTGTAAAATATTTTGCAATGCTTACAGAGTAGAAATCCAAGTTGAATTGCTTTTTGAGGCTCTGGTAGAAATTCAACCTTTCTTTATGCCTAAAAAGCACATTGTTCCATATCCTATGAAAGAAAATCTGTTTGGACAAAATTCTTCTTAGCAAAGCTTGTAAATAGTGGAAAGTTCATTTCTAAAAATTTTCAAACAATTTGGACTTAATTTGAGAAAGTTTTCACTTTTCTATGCTTTAGGCCTACAAAGTGAATTTTGGCATATGTTTTCAATGCCGACTATTTTTTCAAAAATTCTTTTGAGAAAAGATTTTTAGTATTTCAATGTATATTTCTGCAAAATTTTAAATAATTCTAACTATATTTGTCATAGTTATGGCCTTTTGTCTCTTTGATCAAATAGGACTAAACATTAAGAATTCCTGGTCTAGGTAATTTGTCATGTGCTCATCTATGTCAGTTCTACAAAAAAACAATTGTGAAAAAACTACTAGTGTCAGTTTTCTTTGGGAAACTGATTGAGATATCTCATTACTAGTGTTGGTTTTTTGACTGAAACTGATAATACTGATGTTGCGGGTCAACGAGCTTCTCAAGTTAAGCCTCAAGCATCAGTGTCGGTTTTTCAACATAACCGATAGAGATATTAAGTCATCAGCGTCGGTTTTTTCATAAAATCAATAGAGATATATCATCATCAATATCGATTTTTTTTATAAAACTAATAGAGATAGTAAAGCATCAGTTTCGGTTTTTTTAGTATAACCGATAGAGATGTTAAGCATTAGTGTTGGTTTTTCATTGATCAGTAAATTCTTGATGCTTTGTAAAACTCTACATACCGCTTCTAAAATACTGACACATTACCTTCTCAATTAGATCGAGTACATCCTAATTATCCAAAAATTCCACATAGCTCCAGTCTATTTCCTCCCTTGTTTATTCTTCTTGCTCCATCTTGAATACATGTTGCAATAGGAACTTATGTGTTTGATGCTTCACAGATATTTAGTATCCAGTGATTATTTTCTCTTAATATCTACAGGTCTTAGCTAACCTAATTAAAGTGCTACTGCAACTTCTCATATGTCAAGTTATTAATAACGATGATTGATGAACTGTATAACCTATATTAGGTTAGAGTTTAAAGTCATTGTTATCTATTCTTTAGTACAATAATAAAACTCTTGTTTCATGGTTACAGCCATTGGTTCTGGAACTAATTTTCCTGTTTGCATATTATGCAAACATTTCTTAGTTCAAATTTAATGGTGCATGCTTTCATCATCTAATGTAAGGCCAGTAATTAATTTCCACCTACGTTTTTTACCTACATGTTATTATTATTATTGTAATATGATCAACGTTAGAGTTCACCATGCATAACCTACGTCTCCCGTTCAAGGGTGCTCGTTTATGAATATGCTATTTCGGCACATTCATAAGCAAGGAGTCTCGGATTGTCCACTCTTTTTGGACAGTTCAAGGATATGTGCTTCGTGTAAGTTTCTGAGCTATTGTACAACTTCAGAGTAGATTTTAGTAGTGTCTCCCTGGTGTTCTCCGGATACACACCCCTCTTGACTTGTTGTCGAGACGTGTATCAGGAAAACAGTGGGGAGATGCTACCGAAATTTTCTTTAGAGTTCTACAACAGCTTAGGAACTTGTCTGAACCACATATCCTCGAATGGGATTAGGACCAAACCTATTTAGAGATTAGGAGTTATTATTGGTACGTATTTAGTTGGTCAATAGATAGACTTTTCTTGAAGATCATTCGTTTATTTGTAACTCTACTACAATATGCTAGAACAATTAAATGCTACGAATTATCCATTGAGTTGTTGCTTTATATGATTTATTGTCAAGTTCACATAATGGTTATAAATTGCTTTCTCTCATGTCAAATATATAACCATTTTAGATAAGAAACATGAAAATGTCACAATTAGAGAGCATCTGCTCATCGCTAGACAGAGTAGAAGGTGCTCCTAAGGGGCTGAGCCAAGTTCCAAGTGTTGAGTTGAGCCAAGTTCCAAATGTTGAGGGGCCGAGTAAGGTGAGGAAGGCTCAGGGACTGAACAAAGGGACCACAGGGAGAACACTGCAGGTTCTCCACTTCAATGCCACGGGGGTCTGCACGAGTCCTCCTAAGTACAAGGGGCGATACTGATCATTCCTCGACCAATTGGTAAGGGAGAGAGTGTCCATAATGGTTAAGGATTGGAGAAATGAAGTCAGCATCGAGTAGAAGAGTCAGCTGTGGGATGAGATTAAGGGCAAATGGATTATAGAGGAGGAAGATGAATGCAATGCGAAGCGTTATGCCTTGAAGAGGATGGGTGTGGCTTTGAGGCACTTCAGGGTTCATATGCACAGAGAGTACGTGCTGAAAGGTTGTACATCATTCGAGAGGTATCTGTTCATGACTCCTGATTAGGGTTGGAAATTTGGCTCATGGCTCATGCCTCGGCTCGGGCTCGGCTCAGCTCGGCTCGGTCGAGCTCGCGGCTCGGAGCGAGCTCGAGCCGAGCCTATTTTTGTTCGGTTTTTAATGAGCCGGCTCTTCGGCTTCAGACTTCATGAGCCGCTCGTTAGCTTCGGCCCAATTAGTCCATATGAGCAAAACCTTAAGCGATACCTTACGAATTTTGAATTCTTTAACCCTTGATGATGCAATGTCGGTGTTTACATTTACTAATTGTTCTATTGAACCTCTAGGTTTACTAATTACGAATGCAATGTTAGTGTTTACTAATTCAATGCAATTTCTTGAACTCTTGATAATGAATGCAAATGCAATTCTATTTTTTGTTAGTAATATCTTGACTTTATTACTTGAAAGCTATGTTGTTTGGTCATTTCGAAGTTTTATATTAAAATTTGAAAAAAACTCTTATTGCTCGGCTCGGCGAGCCAACAGGCCGGCTCATGAGCCGACCTCGAGCCGAGCCGAGCAGGGTTTTCGAGCTCGTCTCGGCCGAGCCGAGCCTGGCTCGGCTCGCCATGTCACCGAGCCAAGCACCGAAGCGAGCCGAGCCTGCTCGGCTCGCTCGTTCAGCCCTACTCGATATTTGGGAGGAGTTCACGAAGATGAAGGGTACGCTAAAGCAGTTGAGAGAGGAACCCACTATCCAGAGGCATAACACACCACTTTGATACAAGTGGCTATGAGGGGAAGAAGGTAGAGTGTGTGTGACTAGCTGAGGAGTACGCGAACTCTAGGATGGCAATGCCTTACTTCCACATATGTGAGGAGCAGGCACACGACTGGGTATTAGCGAGGACAAAGAAAACCGCCGACGGATAGCTTGTAGTTGCAAACCCCGCTACTGTGCACAGCGTTTCCACTATTGTAAGACATCTAACTTAGTACATTGCAGTTGACCCAACTTATATTTCAGATCTAATTCTTACTCTCTTATTGCAAGAGGAGGTAAGCCAGCAGAAAGTCCAGGGGACCTTTCAGAGCCAAGGGTCTAATGACATCCTGTTATCTGTGATCGGGAAACCCGACCATAAGGGTCGGGTGCTTGCCGCAGGGATGGGGCATATGAAGAAGTCCTACTTCTAAGATGATGCTACGAGTGCTAGATCAAGATCATAGGAGGCATGTGTGGAGCACCTCAAGGGCATGCTCAGGGAGCAGTTGAGGGAGGAGATCAAAGAGGAGATGAGGTAGGAGATGATGACATGTGAGGAGGAGATGATGACACATGAGGAGTGTCTAAGGACCGAGATGATGGCAATGATCTCCCAAAGTCAGAGCTAGATGCCCTCGCCTCTCGTAGAGAAACCTGTGCCCTGATCCAGTAGCTACGGTTTCAAAAATGATAAGACTGGTCCCCAGCTGAAGATAATAATTATTTTTTCCTGACTTAAAGCTACGAGTGTAACCCCCATAATGTTTTCCCTCAAGTATTTCGCACTTCTTGCAGGTGCTTGCCAAGTGTCAGCTCATCCTAACGGAGGATGGATTTCCCATTGAGGCTGCACGCAAAGTTGTATTTCCATGCAAGGAGACCGACACTGTGCATGGTCAGCCTTTGGGGAAGGGCTACATGAGGGTGCAGGTGGACTATGTCTATGAAGACTTCGTATCACATATGCTCGAGTTCCCCCCAATGAAGATATCACCACTCTCAGGCAGGAACACATGTCATTCATCAAGTGGCCCACGACGGTAGTCATACTGGTTAAGGTAAAAATCCTCGCATTGTAATGCCGCAGTTAATTTTCCCGGATCATGGATTGTCGCAGATGATTTTCCTCCCCATTCCTTCCCATTTTCTTTTTTTTCCTTCTCCCTCCCCTCCTCCTTTATTTCTCCCACCAGGCCACTTCTCTTTTTGTTGCCTCCCACCCGACTCCTCCCTGGCTGCGCCTCCTCTTCTTCCTCCTAGAGCCTTGCGCCTTGCTCCTCTCCTCCCTGGCTGGGCCTCCTCATCTGGTGTTGCTGCAGCCGAAGCCCTTGGCTCCTCCATTCCAGCCGGCGTCCTCCTCCTCCTTCCCTTGGTGGCAGCAGCGGTTCCCCTCTTCTTCCTCCTTGTAGGTGAGTGGATTTGTGCTTTGGAGGTGTTCTTCCTGCTCTAATGGAGGTCCTAGCTGGGTAGTGTGGTCCTAGGGTTCCTAGATTTGGGGATTTTGGAGGGAAGCTAGGGTTAGAGTGGAGGGAACCCTGTTTTGATTTTTCGAGCTGGAATCTGTCCGATTTTGTAGCTCGGTTTTGGGGTAGTTAGAGGGATCTCATGCATATTTGGCTATAGAGAAAGTTGTAGATTTTAAATTCCCTTTAATTTGAGTACAATAACACTAAAATCCAATCAGCCAATTTAATATTATGTCATTTTTGGTGTTGACTGTCTAGATTTGGTTATAGATTGCACCCGAAATGTTCAACTGAAGATTAGATATAGCTACAGGCCGAATTAGGATTTTTAGCTGGCTAGAGAAGTGTAGACAATTTCCTGTAGATTTAGAAAATGTATTTGTTTCCTTGATTTAGAGTTAGGAATCAAAAGTTATGGCATGTTGAAGTCGCTGTCCAAATTGCTGATTTTGCTGAATGTTCAGAGTTTGATCCGAAGTTCAGAGTTCAATTTGAGGACTTTAAATTCAGAATTTGAGCAAATGGTTGTGGGATAATTGTAGCCCGTCCTCTTGTTCTCATTTAAAGTCTAATAACTTGAATTTTGGTTCAACCATTAAAAAGTTATGAAAGAATTACTATTTGCTGTCCAAATTGCAGTTAGTAGAAGACTCAATCTTGTTCTATGCTTTAGAACAAGTTGGAGGCCAAATTGAAATTTAAAATTGCCTAGAGATAATTAGTAAATTCTGTGTAGGTGCTTAAAATGTCTTTGTTTGCTCAATTTGAAGTTGTATAACAATAGTTATGCTTTGGCTAAGTAGGCTACCCAAGCAGTTTTCTCTTAATTTCAGTTTGTGGGCTGTTTTGGGGCAAAGTTGTTGTAGTGAGTGAAAGGAGTTGATTATTGTCGTAGTTGTCTATAGTTTGTATGAAATCGAATTTGCGGTGTTTATTGCAGAAGTTGTGATCTCGGGAGTGGCCGAAGCTTCTTGCCACTCGGTCCCGAGTGGGTAAAGGCAAGTGCAACCTTTATATTGCTATTAGGGGAAATGAGTTGAATGCTCGCGTTACGATTAATTGCATACTCTGGTTTAAATTATGTTATCTGTACGTCTAGTTCAATGTTTGCATTTCGATGTAGAAGTCAAAAGAATGGATGCAAGTGTATCCATTAGAATGGTATTAGGTTGTGAGCCAATGGCGTGTTTTATTTTGATCATGAGAATGCTAACAATTATGATATGTTTATGAATATTCCTAGGAGCTTGCTCATATTATGATTGCTGTTAAGTTTACTAATTGGTGTTGCTTGTTGAATTGTGTTCGAGCATGTGGACTTGATTCATGACATACAGAGTTGCAATGTTGTTGCATTCCTGCATACATGTCATGCATATTGTTACGAGCCCGGTATTTGAGAAAGACATATGGGGACATATGTCTAATCCAGAGTGCTCCTAAGATAAGTCCTACCTCATAGTCCCATCCACGGAGTTGGATGAGAGCGAGTCAGTAAGAGTAGGCCCCTCCACTGGGATGGAAGGGAGACGAGGGTGAAACCGACGGGTGTTCCCTCTAGCTATACCGGTATAGGCTGAAAGGCTGCATTTGAGCATGAAAGCATGGTTGCATTGCATAGTATTACATCGTGAATGATAATTGTTGTTCAGGAGCTGATGGCAAGTACAGGTTGAGGAGTGAGTCGTGGACTCATCCAAAGATGCTCGTCGAGGTATGAGAACGGGTTCAGTATGTCTTTGAATTGGTTGAGGTACTTGGAGTTCGTTGCGTTTCCTTTTGCTTACTGTTTCCAGTTAAGAAAAATGAATACGCTATGTTTCGAAGTAATTGAATGATGCTTGTTTTTTATTACTTTTCATTATTGTTGCATTTTGCTGAGTCTTGGACTTAAGATTGTTTGTTTCTTGTTTTAGGTACCTTGAAGTTGGCTCACTAGGATGGGAGTAGTAGCACGTGCACGACTTCGGTCACCATCAATCCATTTAACTGATTCGTTAAGTCTGGTTGTAACTAATGCGGTTGTATTGTGTTGTCCGTCTTTGCGTAGTTTACTAGTTGACTGTCGATGTGTGATTGATTATCTAAGGATCTGCTAGAATGTTTCATTCTGGTTTGAGTGATTGATACATTATAACTGCAAATGCTTTCTTTGTCTGCTGAGTGGATGTCCTATTTTCTAGAGAGGTCATGCCAAAATTTTGTAAATTTCGGTGGCTTAGTTTTTAAGCCGGTTTTTAAGAGTATAGAGGTTGATTTCAGTCTTTTCGTAGAGGTGATAGGCTTTATGTCTGGTTTGGTAATTCTTCGTTCAATTGAGCTTGCTTTCGGAGAATTTTTCTTTGTGTGTTGTTAACCCTTTGGGCATGTATGGGTCCGAGGTGTCATTCGGTACTTAGGGTTTTGGTAACATCCATGATGCGTTTGCCGCCAGGGTGTTACACGCATCTTCTCTACTATTCCAGTAGTGCTGCAACAAGTTACATATGCGCGTGTTTCGTAGGTTCCTACCGTACCTGTAGGGCAATGAGGCAGCGAGCCATGTCGAATCAACACCTAGTTGGGTTCGGCCCCGAGCTTATGTCTGCGACTATGGCTAGGCTTCAATTGGACTTCATTGCTGGCTACATCAAGAGGGCATTGAATGCTGAGTCAAAGAGGGACTTCATTCTATTCTCATACCATGAGGAGTAAGTAGTACTTTACCCTTCAGTTACTTGTACGCACTTAAACTACATGCAAACTTATTTTCTTGTACTACATACCATTTAATATTCAACCATTGGGTTCTACTTGTCCTCGTTCCGAGTGAAAATATGGTCTACACTTTTAACTCAATCGAGAAGAGACCGATGGCCTACGCAATCAAGCCTCCTTTAGAGTAGTAAGTACATTACTATAACCTAACACTTTCTGAATTTAACTACATTCATTTTTTTGACTCAGCGGCATCTCTCTAATGTATGTAGGGGTTTCTCAGCCTACGTCGATGAAGGAGGGATATACGATGACAAAAAGGGTAAGAAGCTGGAGTATAAGCACTTTCACAGTACAAGTGCTTAGCATATATACG
Source organism: Guadua angustifolia (assembly GCA_036346375.1). Taxonomy (NCBI): domain Eukaryota; kingdom Viridiplantae; phylum Streptophyta; class Magnoliopsida; order Poales; family Poaceae; genus Guadua; species Guadua angustifolia. Next base: position 34,348,842 of record CM070513.1, read on the forward strand.
ATTAATTTATTCTAACATCTAATCTTCATGTGTTAAATTCTTTCTCTCTTCACAGTGTCATCAACAGGGCAGCGATGACCTATGTGGCTTCTACGTCATGCTGCACATGCTGATCGTGGTTGGCGGCAAATATCTTTTCCCTAAGGTATATGTACATGCATAATAATAAACTTAGCCTTTTACATACAAATTTTAAAACTTAAATTAGTGCACTCATTTTTATTTTGTAGAAGATCAATATCCCCTAGAGGAGCTTAGATAGCAAAGCACTCAACTATATACGAGATCACTTAAGCTAGTGTTGCTAGTTAGAAGTTATATCAGAGTACGGTAGGTTTAGAGATCCTGAAGGCTCCTACTAGTCCATATGTAAACAATACTAATTATATATGTCAATGCGATATGCATGTGTATTGATTATATTAAGCATGTTTGTATTGTATATTGTGAACGAATGTGGTATATGTGTTGTATAATAAAGTGTGTGTGTTCTGTGAATGTGATGTGTGCATTCTAATGTGATATATATATATATATATATATATGTATATGTATATGTATGCATACTGTTAATATATGCTATTTTTGAGAGGATGCAAAAATGGCACACCTCTCATCACAATTGGTTCTAGGAAGGAACCGATTGTGATGACCGATATCTGTCGGTTCATAAGAATCGATTGTGATGAAAATCATCTGTCGATTCTTATTGGAACCGATTGTGATAACGGGACACAATCGGTTTTGGAACAATTGATTATGATGACACACCACATCATCGGTTCTTTGGGAGAACCAATTGTGCAAAGCACAATTAGTTCTCCCAAAGAACCGATTGTGATGAGGGGGTCATCACAATCGGTTATCACAAAGAACCGATTATGATGAAATCTCTATCACTATCGGGCCAAAATCGGCTATGATGGCTCCTCCTCATCACTATCGAATGACTTTGCATCACCACCAGAACTGACTCTAATGACAAAAAAGAATCGATTCTGATGTGCATTCCTATAGTAGTGCATGAAAGTGTGAGAGTTCACCTTTATTGATGATGAGCCATTATTTGTTTTGTACTGCCAAAGATATACAAGAATATGTATTAAAGGCTGGAACTTTTGTGGATATGTGTATGTATATTGTTGACCTCATGTCTATACATATATACTAGTAGTTGTGTATGCTGGAAGTTTATGTGCTTATGTATGCTTAGATATATACATATTTGTGCGTGTATGGTGGCTAAGCCTTAAGTTGTGCGCGCTAAAGAAACGCATTAGATAGTTAAGTGTGGACTAGGGGTTTTGATTTTTGGAAGGTTTTTAGAGGGCTGTGATGTAGTTACATAAGAACCAATTTGTGAATTCAACTGTTATTCTTGGATCTTTTGTTATTAGAAATATATTTGCGAATGATTTTATATTTTATTTTGCAACTTAAAATTAAGGATTAACTACTTTTAACAATTAAAAGTTTTTCCTTAGCAGGCAGAAGTTCAGAAAAACTTAATAAGCAGTGAACAATTCAACTTAAGGCTAAAATTCAAATTTAAGTTTTAAATTATGCTTTGTTTTTATTTTGAGGCTGTTACATTCTACCTCAGAATGGAGTGGCTGAGAGGAAGAATTGACATTTGTTGGAGGTAGGATGTTCACTCATATTTCAGATGACTGTGCCGAAAAGATTCTTGAGCTAGGCGGTGATGGCAGTTGCATATCTTATCGATCACACACCATCTCAAATATTTGGCATGAAGTCTCTTGCTAAATTCCTTTTGAGTTAACGAGAGTTTAAGGTTCCTACTAAGGTGTGTTGGTTGTGTGTGCTTTGTATGAGATCATTGGCAACAGTTGGCACACTAGATCCTCAGGTCATAAAGTGTGTCTTCATAGGATATTCATCTAGTTAGAAAGTGATATAAGTGTTGGAACCCAATGGAAAAAATTATTTGTAAGTATGGATGGATGTAACTTTTTAAGAATTTGAGTCATACCACTCGAGCAGTGGTGATTTTGGTCAATTCTTAGAAGAATTCTCTCTTGCCACCAAAGGTGATAGTCGAGAGGGGGAGTACAAAGAGAGTGTAAGTGATAACAAAGGGGAAGAAATTGTTATTGTGGGGGACAATTACATGTCCCCCTCCAAGTCAGGATAAAAAAATATGCAAGAGATGTGATAGCTCTAGAAGAATTAAAGGTTTATTAGAGAAGACGCTTTCGAAGATAGGGGGAGAAACAACCATTGTCGTCGGCACCTATGTCATCAAATAAGCAAGTTCTACCAAAAGTAGTAGAGGAACCAGGGAGACAGGGGAACAAATAGTAGCTACCATCAACACATGAACGAATTTTGTCAGAAGAACCAAAACCTAAACAACCAACCAGTCCAATTGATTTAGTCCTAGTCCCAAATCTCTTCTCAAGTCTCTCTCTATCAAGTTCTTTGCCTCCCCTTGGGGCAAGTGATAATATTCCATCTGATTCTTCTCATTTATAGTTACCTCTTGCACAATGTAGGGCAGTTAGATGTACTACTGAAAAGATGCCACCATGGTATGGCTTTCAGCATGACATTGCAAATTTTATCTTATACTCCCATACCTCTCCTGCATATAAAGCACGTATTGTTGCATCTCTCCAAACAATGCATGTTCCAAAGGATTAGCAGGTTACTAAGCAGGATCCTAAATGGAAGGATGCTATGAAAGAAGAGCTTGGTGCACTTTAGAAGAACAAGACATGGGATTTTGTTCCATTTCAAATAGGAAAAAAGTAGTTAGATCCAAATGGGTCTTTACAGTGAAACAGACTCTTGAAGGCAAGGTGGACATATACAAGGCGAGGTTGGTTACAAAATATTATAGTCAATTGTATGTAATACACTATGATAAGACTTTTGCACTAGTTGTGAAGATGTGCACAATAAAAACATTTATTTCTTGTGCTATTATTTTTGGGTGGCCTCTTCATCAGTTGGATGTGAAGAATGTATTTCTCCATGGAGATTTAGAAGAGGAGGTATATATGGAGATACTGTTGGTGTTATGCCCTTGAGGCAGTCATATAGATGATTGTAACATGACTATGCTTATGAATAATAATATGATTATTGGTCCAATGAATGTATATCATTATATTGATCAGCAAGTATGTGACTTGCTTATGAAACTCTCTACTTATTGATATAATTCTGTAAGTATCTCTGATCGGATATCATCGTATAGGACAACAATGAATAGATTAACACATGTATTGATCGATGATTATGTTTCATAGATCATAGGATATGGAGATATCATCAATACATTGTGAACTCATGATGAAGAACATGGGTTAGATAGACCCAAATGGGACAACTGTGAGAATGTTACATTCTTATGTGTCATCGATGTATCTCATACATAGTGGATGTATGATCCTTAGACTGAGATTGTCACATTCCTACATGTGTAATAGTTTACCTTGGGGCCACCAAATGCTATTTCCTAACCGGATAGTTATAAAGGTAGCTTTCATGTTTGCTATGAAACATGCAGAGGGAAGTGAGCAGTCAAGATGGAATTTACCACTCTGGTGTAACGGAGATATATGTCTAGGCCACTCGTGTGATATGATTAAGGAAGTGCATGGCCATGTCGTGATTGAGAAGTCAATCACAACTTATTAATATATCACGGATACGAGAGATGGATTGAACTATCAAATGATGACATACTTCTCGCCTTGAATTCGATCTTCATATAGTTTGGCAAAGGGATTATTACATGAGTACTTTTGAAAGGTTCTATCTGATTTGATCATATGTGTTTGGGAGTTGGCATGCTCTGTAAGGAACCGCTACGGCTATTGGATTGGAAAAGGGTTTTCGAATCTATGTCCAAATGTATATGAACCTCTGGTCACACACTTAATCTTTGGGACGCATTAATTCGGATTGGATCCGTAATTAATGGACCTCGTGGGCTTAACGCGCTGATGGGCCCTGGCTTAGGGTTTCGTCGCGTGGCTATATAAGGAGAGGAGAAGGGTGGGCGTGCATGATGTTGTTCACGTCCAGAACCCTAGCCTCCACCTCTCATTGCCCTTGCCGAGCGACACGGTGCTTGCACGCCGACGCACAGCGTTCCATCCCGGGACGTGTGGACTGCTGTGGTGACGCTGCTGCTACTGCGGCGTGGTGAGGACGAACCGCAGCGAGGACGATCCGCATAAGGACGATCCGCATAAGGACGATCCGCGTGAGGAAGATCCACGGCGAGGACGATCCACTACACCAACGCGCGAAGGATTCCGCAACTGCGCGTCTAGTGGTAATCCAATTTGTGATCCCTTTCTTGCGAGTAGCTTTTCTGGTTATGCGGTAGAAATTTTAATTTGTGCTAGCATAGCATACCGCGTTCCCCAACAGATACCTCCTAACTTTGAGAATAAGTAGAGTATTAGAAAGGTATGTAAGCTTATAATGTCTCTATAAGGCCCGAAGTAGTCTCCACAAGCATGGTTTGATAGACTCAGATGTGCAATTTGTGATATGGGCTATTCTCAGTGTAATAGGGATCATACGGTGTTTTACAGGCATAGAGGTTCACATATCACCATACTAGCAGTCTATGTTGATGATATTGTGATAACTAAGATGATGTTGAAGAAATCAAGTGCCTAAATGAGAGAGTAGGAGAAGTGTTTGAGGTGAAGGATCATAGTCCTCTTCGATACTTCCTTTGAATTGAGATCGCTCGGCCTCCAAAAGGGATAATTCTCTCTCAAAGGAAGTTTGCCTTGCTCTATTAGCAGAGACAGGAATGCTTGGGTGTCATCCTATTGCTTCGCCTATTGATAGGAATCATGAACTATGTCGAGTCTAGTGATCCAGTTGATAATGAGGCTGATCAAAGACTGGTTGGGCATCTCATCTATTTATGCCATACAGGACTTATATCAATCCTAGAACAAGATATATGGATGCAGTTTTTCGGATTCTACAATATTTGAAAAGTAGCCCTAGGAAAGGGCTTTCGTTCAGGATGAGTCAACACTTGAATGTGGATGTATATTGTGATGCTAATTGGGTAAGCAGTATAGATGATAGGAGGTCTACATCTGGATATTGTATCTTTGTAAGTGGTAATCTTGTGTCATGGAGGAGTAAAAAGCAAGAAGTTATGGCTCAACCTACTGCAGAGGTAGAATATAGAGCAATGGCATTAAGTTTGTGGGAGATGATATGGTTGTAGGGACAATGTATGAACTCCAGGTATTGAGTGGTCCCTTGGTATTGCACCGTGATATTAAAACTACGATCAACATTGCTAATAATATGGTACAGCATGATCGTACCAAGCATGTTGAAATTAATTGGTTCTTTATCAAGGAGAAGCTGGACGAAAGAATTCTAAAACTGGAGTATGCCTAAGTCTAGTGAACACTTGGCTGATTGTTTCACTAAATGTTAGGTCCTAGCGATGGTGCTACAATACGTAGCAAGATGAGCATACTTGATTTTTTAGCCCATCTTGAGGGGGAGTACTGGGATAGAATTCAGAATAGAATCCTATTCAGTTAGAGAAAAATTAGGAAGTTGGAGATAGAGTTTGAGTTTATTATGTTTCTAATCCTCGCTATAAATAAAGGGTATGGAATCCAATAAATATACATGGTTTATCTAAATCTACAAAATGTATTTTCTTTGATTATTTTTAACTTTTTCTCTTTTCTTACATTTATTTTGCCCTTTCTATTATTTTCAAATTTTCTATTGAGGAATGTTGTGATTCTATACTCATTTTCCATCGAACATTATATTGTTTTTAATTTTCAAAATACCTAGCTTTTTATGACATCATTATAATGTGAAAATGCCAATTCGCTGGCACTTATTCATAAATATGCAAAGCTTCATACACTAAATTTGTAATGCCATGTGCCACATTGACTAAACTAATTATGATTACTAATATTTTGGAAACAATTGACTGCAATATTTGCAAGTGTGTGGGATTTGACTGGAGTAATTAAAATTTTGACAATCCATATGATAATAAAAAAGGAAATGTGAGACCTGTTGAGTGAATTACACAATTTTGCTTCTACGGCCATTTGAACTCTATTATGAGATTGAAGGAACATGTGAGAAAGGTCGTGGTTATTTATGATGCTCAATTGGCAAGTTTTGGGCAGTTGAAATTCAGTTTTGTAGAAGTTAGAGTTGCTGCCAATATGTTGTTGATCTGACTAAGCAGGTCACTTAGTCTGATTGAGGGTCAAGAATCTGACCAAGTATATTGACTAGTCATAAGAATTTTCGAGGTGGCCATGAGTGACTTACAATCAGGTTCGTGACAACCAGTTGTAAAGGGCTTCTACCTAGTTTTGACAACATACCAACTAGTCATAATGAGTTTCAATGTGGTTGTGAGTGGTGTCAACCTGGTCACAAATTATACTACATAATGTTCATCTAATTTGATCTATGTGTATGCTCAGGGGTCATTAGGTTTGAGGAGGTTTTTGAGTTGAATGAGTCGGGTGCAATCAGACTAGTATGGAAGTGGTGTTCAGATTGGCCTTTGGTTGGTGGTTTGATCGGTGTCTTGTGCCTAGCGTTTCAAAAGATGAGGATCAATGCATACATGTTGCATGATGCATGTTTGAATTAATGTGGGTCAAGTTGTGAAAAACTTGTGCCTAGACAAAGTTTATGGTCTTTGGATCATGACATTGCAAATTTTATCTTATACTCCCATACCTCTCCTGCATATAAAGCACGTATTGTTGCATCTCTCCAAACAATGCATGTTCCAAAGGATTAGCGGGGTTACTAAGCGAGATCCTAAATGGAAGGATGCTATGAAAGAAGAGCTTGGTGCACTTTAGAAGAACAAGACATGGGATTTTGTTCCATTTCAAATAGGAAAAAAGTAGTTAGATCCAAATGGGTCTTTACAGTGAAACAGACTCTTGAAGGCAAGGTGGACATATACAAGGCGAGGTTGGTTACAAAATATTATAGTCAATTGTATGTAATACACTATGATAAGACTTTTGCACTAGTTGTGAAGATGTGCACAATAAAACATTTATTTCTTGTGCTATTATTTTTGGGTGGCCTCTTCATCAGTTGGATGTGAAGAATGTATTTCTCCATGGAGATTTAGAAGAGGAGGTATATATGGAATCTTTGTTGGTGTTATGCCCTTGAGGCGTCATATAGATGATTGTAACATGACTATGCTTATGAATAATAATATGATTATTGGTCCAATGAATGTATATCATTATATTGATCGCAAGTATGTGACTTGCTTATGAAACTCTCTACTTATTGATATAATTACGTAAGTATCTCGATCGGATATCATCGTATAGGACAACAATGAATAGATTAACACATGTATTGATCGATGATTATGTTTCATAGATCATAGGATATGGAGATATCATCAATACATTGTGAACTCATGATGAAGAACATGGGTTAGATAGACCGCAATGGGACACCTTGTGAGAATGTTACATTCTTATGTGTCATCGATGTATCTCATACATAGTGGATGTATGATCCTTAGACTGAGATTGTCACATTCCTACATGTGTAATAGTTTACCTTGGGGCCACCAAATGCTATTTCCTAACGGATAGTTATAAAGGTAGCTTTCATGTTTGCTATGAAACATGCAGAGGGAAGTGGCGATCAAGATGGAATTTACCACTCGGTGTAGCGGAGATATATGTCTAGGCCACTCGTGTGATATGATTAAGGAAGTGCATGGCCATGTCGTGATTGAGAAGTCAATCACAACTTATTAATATATCACGGATCACGAGAGATGGATTGAACTATCAAATGATGACATACTTCTGCCTTGAATTCGATCTTCATATAGTTTGGCAAAGGATTATTACATGAGTACTTTTGAAAGGTTCTATCGATTTGATCATATGCGTTTGGGAGTTGGCATGCTCTGTAAGGAACCGCTACCGGCTATTGGATTGGAAAAGGGTTTTCGAATCTATGTCCAAATGTATATGAACCTCTGGTCACACACTTAAATTTGGGGCGCATTAATTGGATTGGATCCGTAATTAATGGACCTCGTGGGCTTAACGTTGATGGGCCTGGCTTAGGGTTTCGTCGCATGGCTATATAAGGAGAGGAGAAGGTGGGCGTGCATGATGTTGTTCACGTCCGAACCTAGCCTCCACCTCTCATTGCCCTTGCCGGCGACACGGTGCTTGCGCGCCGACGCCTGACGTTCCATCCGGGGCGTGTGGGCTGCTTGTGGTGACGCTGCTGCTCTTGCGGCGTGGTGAGGACGAACCGCGGCGAGGGCGATCCGCATAAGGACGATCCGCATAAGGGATCCGCGATCCGCGTGAGGAAGATCCACGGCGAGGGCGATCCACTACACCAGCGCGAAGGATTCCATGGCTGCGCGTCTAGTGGTAATCAATTTGTGATCCCTTTCTTGCGAGTAGCTTTTACGGTTATCGCGGTAGAAATTTTAATTTGTGCTAGCATAGCATACCGCGTTCCCCAACAGATACCTCTAACTTTGAGAATAAGTAGAGTATTAGAAAGGTATGTAAGCTTATAATGTCTCTATAAGGCCGAAGTAGTCTCCACAAGCATGGTTTGATAGACTCGGATGTGCAATTTGTGATATGGGCTATTCTCGATGTAATAGGGATCATCACGGTGTTTCTGAGCATAGAGGTTCACATATCACCATACTAGCGATCTATGTTGATGATATTGTGATAACTAAGATGATGTTGAAGAAATCAAGTGCCTAAATGAGAGAGTAGGAGAAGTGTTTGAGGTGAAGGATCATAGTCCTCTTCGATACTTCCTTTGAATTGAGATCGCTCGGCCTCCAAAAGGGATAATTCTCTCTCAAAGGAAGTTTGCCTTGCTCTATTAGCGAGAGACAGAATGCTTGGGTGTCATCCTATTGCTTACGCTTATTGATAGGAATCATGAACTATGTCGAGTCTAGTGATCCAGTTGATAATGAGGCTGATCAAAGACTGGTTGGGCATCTCATCTATTTATGCCATACAGGACTTATATCAATCCTAGAACAAGATATATGGATGCAGTTTTTCGGATTCTACAATATTTGAAAAGTAGCCCTAGGAAAGGGCTTTCGTTCAGGATGAGTCAACACTTGAATGTGGATGTATATTGTGATGCTAATTGGGTAGCGGTATAGATGATAGGAGGTCTACATCTGGATATTGTATCTTTGTAAGTGGTAATCTTGTGTCATGGAGGAGTAAAAAGCAAGAAGTTATGGCTCAACCCATCTGCGGAGGTAGAATATAGAGCAATGGCATTAAGTTTGTGGGAGATGATATGGTTGTAGGGACAATGTATGAACTCCGGTATTGAGTGGTCCTTGGTATTGCAAGTGATATTAAAACTACGATCAACATTGCTAATAATATGGTGCAGACATGATCGTACCAAGCATGTTGAAATTAATTGGTTCTTTATCAAGGAGAAAATTGGGACGAAAGAATTCTAAAAGCTGGGTATGCCTAAGTCTAGTGAACACTTGGTGATTGTTTCACTAAATGTTAGGTCCTAGCGATGGTGCTACAATCGTAGCAAGATGAGCATACTTGATTTTTAGCCCATCTTGAGAATCTTTGGGATAGAATTGAGAATAGAATCCTATTCAGTTAGAGAAAAATTAGGAAGTTGGAGATAGAGTTTGAGTTTATTATGTTTCTAATCCTCGCTATAAATAAAGGGTATGGAATCCAATAAATATACATGGTTTATCTAAATCTACAAAATGTATTTTCTTTGATTATTTTTAACTTTTTCTCTTTTCTTACATTTATTTTGCCCTTTCTATTATTTTCAAATTTTCTATTGAGGAATGTTGTGATTCTATACTCATTTTCCATCGAACATTATATTGTTTTAATTTTCAAAATACCTAGCTTTTTATGACATCATTATAATGTGAAAATGCCAATTATTTGGCACTTATTCATAAATATGCAAAGCTTCATACACTAAATTTGTAATGCCATGTGCCACATTGACTAAACTAATTATGATTACTAATATTTTGGAAACAATTGATTACAATATTTGCAAGTGTGTGGGATTTGATTGGAGTAATTAAAATTTTGACAATCCATATGATAATAAAAAGGAAATGTGAGACTGTTGAGTGAATTACACAATTTTGCTTCTCTGACCATTTGAACTCTATTATGAGATTGAAGGAACATGTGAGAAAGGTCGTGGTTATTTATGATGCTCAATTGGCAAGTTTTGGGCGATTGAAATTCAGTTTTGTAGAAGTTAGAGTTCTTTGCCAATATGTTGTTGATCGACTAAGCGGTCACTTAGTCGATTGAGGTCAAAATCGACCAAGTATATTGACTAGTCATAAGAATTTTCGAGGTGGCCATGGTGACTTACAATCAGGTTCGTGACAACCCGTTGTAAAGGGCTTCTACCTAGTTTTGACAACATACCAACTAGTCATAATGAGTTTCAATGTGGTTGTGAGTGGTGTCAACCTGGTCACAAATTATACTACATAATGTTCATCTAATTTGATCTATGTGTATGCTCAGGGGTCATTAGGTTTGAGGAGGTTTTTGAGTTGAATGAGTCGGGTGCAATCAGACTAGTATGGAAGTGGTGTTCAGATTGGCCTTTGGTTGGTGGTTTGATCGGTGTCTTGTGCCTAGCGTTTCAAAAGATGAGGATCAATGCATACATGTTGCATGATGCATGTTTGAATTAATGTGGGTCAAGTTGTGAAAAACTTGTGCCTAGACAAAGTTTATGGTCTTTGGATGTGGAGGAGGTTTGGTGCCAACTATTGTCAATGGTGAGGAGGATAGGGACTTAGGTTTAGAGCAGTCATAGAAGTTGGGTGAAATGGTTAAGCTTAAGCAATGCACTAGGTGGACAAAGACATGGAAGGCAAGGTTTAAGTAATGGGTTGCACCAAGGGGCATGGTCGGTTCAAGTAGAGACGGTTCGGTGGGATCCGGATGCGTGAAGACATAATGACAATTGTTAGGCACCACAGTGTACAATTCAAAGCACGCAAAGATGCTTTGTAATGAAGGAATAGTAGCTAGTTGGGATGAGGGTGAATTTGTAATTTGTCAAATACCAAAGAAGTTGGTTGTTTGCAAAACCATGGGTGGTGACCTAAGTGGTTTAGGTCATGAAGAGAAGGACAAGGCATGAGGGATTCAGGCTATTGGAACCAAGTGTAAGCGGAGCTTTGAAAAACATGCTTGTATGAGTGCAAATCCTTTAGACATTGGGTGATTGTGTTTCATGGAGAGTGGTAGGTAGATCCTCTACTTAAAAAGAGATGAAAGGGCAGAAGGAGATTTGGGTCCTTGATTAGAGATAAGGTTTCCTCAATTATCTAAATAAGAGTACAAAACTTCTACAACTCGGACTCAACTAGCTATATAAAGCCACCCACATGTATGTATAAATAAAATGAAAATAGTAATTTGTTTCCCATGGTTTTTTCCTCCTTCATGAGATTTTCCACGTTAAATTTGTGTCCCTATGTGCATCTCTAACCCTAACAAGTGGTATCAGAACGTGTATCAAGATTTTTGATCTTCAGCCACCACTGGCATGCTCGTCCTATCCTCTTTATGACACTGACGCCCAGGGTTCTCCCTCTCACCATATCCACTCCTCTGAGCCTTGCCCTTCGTCGCTCACTGCCTGAGCATGCCCTGCTGTGGCCACCGCGGTCAAACATGACATCATAGCTTGCATTGGAGTCATCACCGTATGAACCAACTGACACTCGAGAGCCTCCTAGCGTCAGATTTGCACTAACCACCCCAGACCAACTACAAGCTCATCACCAACTTCGATTGCTTGCTGCTTCTTCCATCAACTGCACGCACTCCCTTTGGTCACTACTCCTCTTGGTTGCCTCTAGCGCTCCAAGTACAGTAGGTCACTCACAGAGACAGACGCCCTCCGCATCGAGTACTATGGTCACAAAGAGGGCCATGGACACCCTACTCACCAAGGGTTGTGGATGCTTCCGCGCTCTGCCCCTAAATCCAGCGGCCGTCCCTTCGATAGCCTCACCTCGGTCTTCTTCCCACAAAGAGAAGCCAAAAAATCAAGCAGCCTAGGTTGAAGGGATAAGGTCCATGAAAGAGATTTGAGAAGAAAGAAAAAATCAGTTGAAAAAATATGGCCAAAAATTGCTACACGCACTCGAAGCATACTAGTCATTTTTTCTCCTTTTTTAGATTTTATCTACCATATTTTTAATTTGTAATTTTTCTATACCATGTTATCTACTTAATTTGACATTGAGAAGTTTGATGACAAGATCAGTTTCTTTATATGGCAAGTTGAGATGAAAGCCATTCTGACATAGGTGCGTGTGAGGAAAGCATTGCTAGCTAAATTAACGACCATAGCCGATGAGCAATAGGAGGAACTAAATCAAAAGGCACTCTTCATCATACAACTTAGTTTATCTACAGATATTCTACGTGAAGTTATTAATGAGAATGCTACGGCAAAACTGTGGCAGAAATTGGAATCTTTGTACATGAAGAAAAGTCTTGCCAACAAAGTGCGCCTCAAAGAAAGTTTGTACACAATTCGTATGGCAGAACGTACTTCTATACAATCTTATCTTAATGAGTTAAATTCACTCATCATTGATCTTGAGAAATTAAAAGCAAAAATTGAGGATGAAGGTGTAACACCCCGGCGCCAAACGCACCACGAATGCTACCAAAAGATTGAAACCAACCTTGAAACTCTCTAAACCAGTTTAAAGCTAAGTCACCGAAATTTACAAAATTTCGGTATGACCTCTCTAAAAAGTAGGACATCCACTCAGCAGACAGAAAACATTTGCAGTTATGATATCATTCTAGCAGGTCCTTAGTTAATCAATCACACCCAACAGAAAATAGTAAATTTCACCACGATGAACAATACATTACAACCACATTAATTACATCCAGACATAATGAATTTGTTAATTAAATTGTTGGAGACCGAAGTCATGCGTGTTACTACTCCCAACCCGACGAGCCAGCTTCAAGATACCAAAAATAAGAAACAAACAAGCGTGAGTCCAAGACTCAGCAACGTGCAATAGGTAACAAAAGTAAGTAATCCGACTAAAATACAACTACTTCAAGACCAAAAGTAACAGTTCCTTTAATTGACATCCGTACATAACAGAAGCAGTTTGAATTCAAATAAATCCAAAACGTAGAAACACAATTACTGCATCAGTTAACATAACCATGACTTAATTGAAATCATTCGGTAACAGAAGCAGTAACTAACCCCACTTACCACAACCAACTCGAATACGTAACAACCTTACCCTTGCCTCAGTAATCATTTCTGGATGAGCCACGACTCAGTCCTCAACCTATTCTTTCCATTCTCATCAATCAACATTATCAATTGCAACACACAATGAAATGCAATGCTTTTATGCGTTCATGCTCAAAATGCAACCTTTAAGCCTATACCGGTATAGGTGAGTGCACAGCCGTCGGTAGGCACCCTCTCATTCCCAACCATCCCGTGGCGGGGCCTACTCTTACTGACTCGCTCCCATCCGTGGATGGGACTACGAGGTAGGACTTTTGTGCTCACTACATGTGAGCACCGAGGCCCACATCAAAATGGGTCGCCTCGTCCATTATGAATGCACATATGCAAATGATGCTTATAAACAATTCATACATGGCATCGTAATCATTTACTCTTAACCATGACCAAAAAGAACATAAACATAAGCACAATAAGGTTCCATTCTCATCATCGGTAGTAGGGAACACCCCAAAGCCAACTATTACCAATATGTCATAGCAATTGTTATTTTCATTGTCTCGATATGCATGTTCATAATATGAACAATTCTAGTTATGCTCATCAACTTAAATCTTCATTTCCATAAGCATAATACGAACAATCTTCTAGATATGCTATTAAACATAACCAAACCATTAGAAATTTTATACTCTTATCGTAAGCAACCATTTAACACTCTAATAACGCTCTAGGGATTTCACTTGCCTTTTATCGACGAAGAATGGAGTGGCATATGGTTGAGGCCACTCCCGACAGAACCTTCTCTGCAATTAAACCATAATCATCCAACTTAACTTTATGCACACTCGAAACAAGCGACAAAAGAAAACAACTCTTTTGCATATTTGACTTCTTCAAAAACCAATGACCATTCATAAGCTAAACACATATCGATATTCGAGATCTAACTAAATTAATCCTTGCTACTAGAGAAAGTTCACGAGTGCACGAGAAGTAATATAGTTAGCGCATAAGGACATGGAAGCTAGTAAGCAAATAGCACACACTCATCTGTTGATTTAATTTACAATGAGGCAAGATGTAAGGTCAACATTTTCACATCTGCAAGCTCTCTCATGGTAAAAGAAGTGCAGAAAAGATACTAAGAGTATAACACCTGCTACACTTGTGCACACATAATGCCCTAGGTATATGATTCTATATCACAATAAAATGATCAATGCAGTCTCTTGAGCATACTGTGATAGGGAGAGGGATATTAAGGTATCAACATTTCATGACCTACATAATAGTGGGTCCACTACTATTACCAAGTATAGCATGCCATACAAGATTAAGTACCACTCTCTATTTTTATTCACTCATATCCACAGATTCATACTTGGAACTAATCAACATAAGAGTCTTCTAGCATCACTACAAGCCAAAAATACCTCTAATGGTTAAACCAACACCATTAACCAGCAAGACATCCTTTTCACTAAGAATTCGGCCATTTCAATATATGTAAGATACTCATAATCACAACATAGCAAGAATCACTCAGAGAGCTATCCATATTTTTTTTATCGCAAGCAGATAAATCCTGATTACAACATATTGACTCTAACATGCAGTTGTTATTTATTAACCAAAAATTTCACAATCATATATGTATACCATAAATGCTTATCAATTCCAGCCCCAAGAGCGTAATTCAACACAGTTCACCAATACATCTTGATTCCATATTAAAGACGACGACCACAACCATACTCACTAGCAAAACAAATTAGGGAGAAAAGAGACCATCACTTCATTCTCATGAAAACCTAGCTAAGCATTTGATCAAACACTGCATGCATACTAGAAACCAACCCTCAATTTGATTGATTGAGTTCTCACCACAAGAAAGCAAGAGGGAGGGCATCTTCTTGGTGCTCTTCTTGAATCTTCTTCTTTGCTGAAACATTCTTGGTCTTCTTGCCTCTGCTTGGTCTTGCTGACCTCTCTTGGAGCTCCGGCGGGGACCTAAGCAGGGGGGAGGCGGCTGGCCTAGGGGAGGCGCGAGGCTCTGCCGGAGGTCGGAGGCGAGGGGAGGAGGCGGCGGAGGTCTGGCCCGGCGAGGATGAGTGGTGGAGCCGCAGTTAGCTGGAGAAGCGAGCACCGTGGCGCCGGGAAAAGAGTCGGAGGAGAGAGCAGTCTTGGAGGAAAATAGCCAATGGGTTGGGGAATTTTAATTCTAGGGTTCCCTCTCTTCCTTTTATACTCCACAATACTAGAGGCCACCACCCCACAAATTCCAAAGATAGAAATTCAAACTCTTGGCGAAAAGCAAAAATCTTTTTGAGTGAAACTTGCCGTAGAATAGATACGACTCGGAGAAAACAATCAATCCGATAAGCTTCTACGGAAAAACCCAAAACCTTTAATAGAATTATTAACTGCGCAACGGCTGAACCTTGAATCAAGAAGGTGGAAAACATTTCTGGCCGAAAACCCTGGCAAAGAAGATTTGCGGTATTACAGAAGGTAAGGTTATTCTATTGGTCACCTCTTTGCCTACTACCTTTAAACACTTTAAGGAAATTATACTTTTATGGCAAACTTGGTACCCTTAGTTTTGATAATGTTAAATCAAATTTATTGTCTAAGGAGAAATTTGATATTGATTCTCGTTCTAAAGTTATGGCTGAGAGTTTAATTAACTGTTAGAGGTAGAATTCAACATAAAGACAATTCTCCTAGATCAAAGTTGTCGGCACCTGAATATTCAAATCCAGACCCCCTTTGTATACTACACTAGTCCAGGATCACAATAGTGCACACAGTAGCAACATAGGTGAATATCACAATCATACACAATGAAAGAATAATAAAAGACTTCATTTATTAAATATAAACCTATTGACTAACTTTATGATTGATTTTACATGATTATAACATGCAGGGCTAAACTATAGATATTAAATTGAAACTACGGTGAAACAAAAAACATAGATAAACCCCTTAGTATACCACATACAACTAATAAGGCTCGTACCCTAAACGTTCATCTCCTCGTGGTACTCGTCTAAAGCTAGTGTAGACTCCTCCTGAACTGATGATTTTGTTGTGGCAAACATTAGTACATAAAGTACTCAACAAGTTGTAAGCAGAATACAATTCTGACATAACTATATGCAAGGCTTATTCCAATGGATGGCTGATATGGTTATTTTGTAGTAAAGCAGCATTTACAAATTAATACAATAATTAGATTGAAATGACAGTAAAATAAATAGCATTAAATAATAACTATCAAGCATTTCTCAAAGTAAACTAGCACATTGCCCTAAATAACTCCCAAACTTTCCAATGACACAAGGCCTCCCTTCCCAAGTTTTATTTTACAAAATCTAATCGTTGACTGTAATTCCCAAGCATTATTCATAACTGAGGACATAATATGATCAAACTATATTGTTGACCATAACACGTACCCATCGATGTGCGACTAGTAGATCATAACAAAGCTTTTACACTGTGGCACACTAGTACCACCTTGCCTAGTGAGTTCATCCTCTCAACCCTGGGACATGACCTATTAGATCTACCCCCAGCTTGCAATTTTAATGAGAGGCTCACCCTTGTGAGAGAAAAAGGAGTACAACCTCCAATCAGCATTGTAAACTCAATGTCTCATTGAGCCAGAGTAAACCCTCTGCCCACACCCATTGGAGTAAACCCTCCAATCCAACCATGCAAGGTAATACAAGTATATTACAGGTTAATCAGCTAGGTTTGTCCCATATCAGACGTGTGGTTGGATGTTTAGCACAGTTCAAAGGCTTGCAAGGTTAAATCCTTAATTGACTAAGGTAAGACTTCCCACAAATACTCATAGAAAACCATCTTACATCCACTCATATATCATGTTATCATATCAACCCAATGCCACATAGGCACAACATAGCTAACAGCTTTTGCCATATGCCCCAGTATAAATCATTTACCACCCCAGTTGATTATCCTGTAACACAAGCCATCAACAAGTCAACATCATTGTGTGACAACACATGTCATCAACAAATCAACATCATTGTGTGACAACGTGACACACCTTTTCATAAATATTTTCTACATTCCATTAGTTAAGATTGATTTGAACTTTCCAAAAGGCATTAGTTATACATGACATGGCTAAGCAAGTACATTTGTTCTAGCCAACCCATGTTAGTATCTATTATCAACCAACTAATAATGAACCATTCTAGGGTGATAAATAATAATTGCATACAATTAACAAGGTCGGTATAACTTAATTGGGTAGAATAGTAAGGCCGTGTTTGGCAGAGCTCCAGATCCCAGCTACACCTCAAATCTGGAGCTTGTAGACTAAAATAAAATGAATTATGTTTATATTTTAAGTCTAAAATGTAACCAAGATGACCCACCAAAACACTCTTAATGTTCTCACAGCTCTAGCTCCATAAATTTTTGGAGTTAGAAATTTCCTACTCTGCTAACTCCATGAATTTTGGTGAAGCTGGAGCTATGCTAAACACCCCCTAAGATCCCAACTAATTGAAAATTGTTCTAAGCATAAAATATCATACAATAATTTAAATCAACATAGCATTTGTAAAACTGGGTTCAACATGATCAAAGCACAACTTTCTTGGGAAAAAATCTTGTTCCTCCTTTGAACCTTGCTCTTGAGTCAACAATTCTTCCTCAGACTGACTAAGCACTTCAACAACTACGTGAATCGAGAGAAAATAGTAAATAAATACTAAAATAGAGAGCAACAAACTAAAAATCAAACAAATTCATTATTAAATATATCCCAATTTTACAAATATTTGGAAATTTGAATCGTCTCAATCAGAGCTTGTATGAAGAAGAACAGGCTCTTGAAAGATTCAAAAATAAAGAAAACACATAAAAATAGAAAATCCATATTTTTCTAATTACTTTTCTATGGAAAAATTGATTTGTGATGTCAACTGATGTTAGCAACCAAATTTTTCCTAGAATTAAAATAAATCTAAAAATAGCATAGAGGCTAACATGTGGAGCTCCATGTCCGATCCGGTCTACCATGGTCTCAGCCCTTGGATCCACCAAGTTTGACACGTGGGTCTGCCTTGATGGTGATGTGCCACCGACACTTTGGCTGATGAGGAAGTGACCTTGCACACACATGGCATCCACTTGGCTCCACATCAGCTTGGCTAGTTCAACTTCTTCTTGATGGCTCCAACGGAAGGTTGGCGTCAAAACTCACTAGCACAGTGAATGATGACAACAAATCAATGGAGTAGTGATGAAGATGACCTAGAACCATGCAAATTTGAAGGCTCTCGATGCAATGAACTTGAATTCAGGCTCAGCTTCAATAGGGATGTGGCGACGACAGAGATCAAAGCGACCAAAGATGTCGACAACTCAGCGACTCTGGCGAGCTCTCACGCGCAAACGATAACACCTTAGGGATAGATAAGTAGGGCAAAATAGGCAGCGAGAGATGAGGAACCTTGGAAGGGGCACATCATGGCTTAAATAGCCCTCAGCGAGTGTGCTTGATTGGAGACCCAATCGACACGGTGAAGGAAATTGAATATGAGACAACGATAATGTGATGAGAAGATGGAATCCCAACCGACCACACACCATGAATTGGGCAGCTCCCCGATGCTTCAAACATGGCATAATCTCAGCCATCCGTACTAGCTAGATCTAATGACCATAAGACGTTAGGGTTTCCAAAATCATCACAGACGTTCAATTAAGATTCGACAGTAGATAACCAGGGTTTTGTAGGTGAGCAGGCTGAGATGGGTTGGACCGGGCCAAAGCAGAAAGAAATGGGCCCAACCATAATCCAAATTTGAACTCTTTCCCATACTCGATACTGGCCAAAATATCTTTCCAATCCTTGAAATGATAACCTACCAAATTCTGGTGCAAACATATGCCCCCCATTTTTGGGAGAGAACTTGTTTATCTTCCAAAACTCTTGGCCATCGACTTTCGTAGTATCAACTTAACATAACATTTTCACCAGAAACCATCACATTAATGGCACCATAAAAATTTTGATACACGTATCATGCGTTTTAACTGCTCGTGCCCTTCAAAATTCTCTCCCACCGTTTCACCTTTTCACCGTGCTATAAATATGCGGCCCCCACACTATCATTTTCACGCTCTCGAGCTCTCAAATCATCTGCTATCTGCTTTGAGTTCATCAGCACTCACAACCTTCAGTTAGTCAGCCTTCCCCTTCATCAGATCGGTTGAATGGATCACCAACAGGTACTCATCTCAATTCCTAGTAGTGATGACTAGTACTACTTATGGTCACTAGGGAATACCGACTTGTTAGTCATAATAGAGCAAGAATTACCCCATCTTCCTTTATCAGCTCTAGAGTATAATATAGAGGGTGGAGTAAAAGCTTTATGGCTTGGCCGACAGCGCTTAAGGGTTGGAGGAACTGGTATAACCAAGTAGTAGCCCAAAAGAGAGAAGTATCTGGAAAGAATGGGAATAGCGGAGTCCCTTCCTTTATCGCTAGCCGATCCAGAAGCCAATGAGCCTTAGTGGCCACGGCTTGCTATTTTTGGTCAGATACTTTTAATGCCTTCATGTTTAGGCCTGGTCCAATCGGCCTGATGCTACTGGATGTTGCCCAACTTTGCTGCTTAAGGCTAGACGGAGAGCAACCATCGGCTTTTATTTCCAAACCTTCGTACAAGCTAATTCAATCTAAAGGAGAGGGCTGTAACAAGTACATAAGTAACAATCAAGGATCGAGCCCAGTATCTGACAAGGAACATATTGCCTTCCTTAACATGTGGCTTGATTGATCCTCTTCTGCGGGTTGTTGCTTGGACCAACACAAGTTTCTCAAGTTATTGCAAAGCAGTTAGCCGTGGGTCGTCGGCTAGAATTAGGGAAGCTTTTTCTAGGAGCCATTTTCCAGATGATGCATACTATCCGCAGGCGGCTTTTCACCGAAATGGGTCGGTACTCAGTTGGCAATGTTGGTGGCCCCTTGTGGTTCATACAGGTTTGGCTATACTGTGTGTTCAACCAACTATTCGATATTGATTCTGGTGAAGTCTTGGCATATCATTTGGACGGCATGCCTGAAGGCCAAGAGCCAGTATGCAGAGATAGCTGATCATTCGATGAGAAGTTTATACTTTATTCCTGTGAGCAGACAAGACTCACACCCGTCGAAGCAAGGAAGTTCCTAGCCTTTTTCTTTTAGCTTGATCAGTCAAATTTCAACCAGAATGACTTCTTCAGTTATACTGAAGCCGATAATTTTCCTTGGCTATCATTCATTCAGTTGGCAACTGATAGTGATGACATGTCCTTGGAGACACTGAATATGTACAAATTTTTCATATCCCCAATGTACTCTCTGTCGGCTTACATACAAGAAACCGGACATACCGGCCTTCCTATGAGTTATACCATCCTTCAATGTATGCTCATCAGTTAGGGTTTGCTCACTATGCCTGAGTCTTCAGCTGCTGAATTGGATAAAGCCAAGAGAACGACTCTGTCGCTCGTCTGATGCCAGCATCACGCTCCACTTAGCTAACGATCTTCAGCTTCGAAGTCTTCCATACTTCAACCTACAGACTCAAAGGACCAGCAATTACTTAGCGTGATGGTCAGCTATTTGCATCATTTTGTTCCCGACAAAGCAGACTATATCGACTGTGGTGGCGGAGTTCTTCCCAAACCTACCGCCAGTCGAGTTAGCATTGACTAACACCGTTAGCAGTAGTGCAAGGTCTAGCAATGATGCTAGCTCCTTAGGATACACTAACTCGAGCTTAGTGAATATTACCAGCGAGGTATCGGCTATAATAGGCTCATCCTTTAGCATTCCTTTTAATCATCTGCGATCGTTTATTAACCGATTTTGTCTAAACTTTTTTAGACCAAAGCTGTAGGAAAGAAAGTGGCCGATTTTATCAGCACCTCCCAGTCAAGCAAGCGCTCCCATCCTACTACACCAGCCCTAGTAGGATACTCATCGGGCATGCTTGGAGTCCAAGCCTCTTTTCTTTCTGATCTAGATAAGCAACAACCAAGTACTTCCCAATTGGCTAACTTTGTCCTTCTTCCTTTAGCAGGTGTTTCTTCATTGACTAATGGCTATAACCAATCATTTCTAGAGAAAAAGTGCACCAAGTATACTATATAAGGCGCTTGCCAAGAGAGGCCCAAAGCCTCAGGAACAAAGCGGTGAGAGCTTACCGCACGCATCAACTACTTGAGGAGTAAGCTTCTTATCATAAGATTCTCACTTTTAAGTATGTTAATGTGTCGGGTTAACCCATTTGGTTTTCTCCCCTTAGCTGACCTCATCGGTGCAGGTGGCCAACATCATAGCTGAACTACCTATCACGTCGCCTCGACCTCCATCTTCTCAACCGACGCCACTTGCTCCTTCTGTTCTTGCTCCGACCTCCTCTGACCCCACAAACCTCCTAGGATTCACCCTGGTTGATCTCGACGATCCAGAGATCATGGCCACCGATGACTTCCCAGTGAAAATCCTCAAGATCCTCGAGGTCTCAAAAGAGGCGTCTACTACGGTGACGTCCGCTCCTGGTGCTCAAGAACGGCTGAACATGCTCTTTGACCTGGTTATGAGGTCCTTGGTGGAGATCCTTGGCAATAACCAACCAATTCGAGACGTGATGGCTACCGTTGAAGCCGATCTTTCCTTGGCAACAATGTTAGCTCTTCTTGACATCTATCACTTAGATGACAAGAAAGCGGCAATTGAGGCAGCCAAGGCCAGGATCACTCGAAGGGAAGAGTAGGAGACTAACCAGAATCTTTTGGATGAGCTAGCGGCTAAGACCAAGGCAAAAAAGAATAAGTTTGACACCAACGCCTAGGCACTCAAGGCCAACAAGGCAGCCCTGCAAAAACTAGAGTCGACTAAGAAGGTCCTAGAAGAAGAATTGGCCTAGCTGACCAAACAAATTTCTGATGGCTGACTGCAAGTCGAGCAATCAGCATCATCTATTAATGAGCATAAGCTTGGGATTGCCATGGCCATTGCTGGTGTCAAGAAGCAATCGGCCAAGGTCACTCCTGTTCCCAGAGATGCCAAAGAGACCAAAGAATCATCGATGAGGTGCAGGAGATCATTGCCAAGGCTACAGGCGCACTATCACCTTTGGACGCCAGGCTCCTAGGCTCTAGCTTGTAATTCAATTTCTGCAATGCATGTAATCTTTTTGGGACATTGGCTTTTTTTCTCAGAATGATGCTTTTGGAATGCTAAGTTATTACAATTGGCTGTTAGCCGATGTTATTATCATTTTGCTTTTCCATATCCGTTACTTAATATTTTTAGCCAAAATTAACTACATTGAGTTAATTTGGCCTTGCAAATGATAAATCTTCATAGCCGATTAAGATCCAATCCAAACACTAGGATAGTATTTTTTCAAGTATTTTCCATTGATCACCTTAGGGAGAACAATCCCTTCTAATGTTTCTAGTATGTAGGAGTTTCCATCAATAAGCCGATTGATCGTATATGGTCCTTCCCACGTGGGTGACCAATAACCGTATCGGTTATCCCTAGAACCAATAGGCAATATAGTCTTCCAAACTAAATTGGCTTCATAGAAAGGCACTACCTTTTTGTTGTAGGCCCTAGCAACTCTTTCCTTGTTTCTCCTAAGCCGATCTAGGGTACACAACCATAGTTCTACTAAATCATCTAAGTTATCGACCATCAGATCCAAGTATTCTTGAGCCGATAAACCATTTTGCCTAGCTACCCATATGGAGTCAACATTGATTTATATAGGTAAAATGGTTTCTTGACTATAAACCAGCTGATAGGGCGAAAGCTTCGCTGCCCCATGATATGCTAGCCGATATGCTCATAGTGATTCCGACAACGTTGAATGCTAATTTCATGGTTTTTCATTAATCTTCCTCTTAATCAACTTAATCAATGTTTTGTTAGATGATTCGGCTTAACCATTGGTCTGAGCATAATAAGGTGATGAATTCAATAATTTTATGCCCAAACTCTTAGCAAACTCCTGAAACTCTTCGGACATGAACACTGTCTCTTGATCGGTTGTAATAGTTTATGGGATTCCAAACCGATATATAATATGCTCATTAACAAATCTGATAGCTTTAACACTTGCAACCTTTTTAGTAGTATAGCTTCAACCTGTTTAGAAAATATAATCGGTCGTGTCCAAAATAAACTTATGGCCTTTATTCGAAGCAGGGAATATTTGCCCGATTACATCTGTACCCCAGCCTCTGAATGGCCAAGGCTTAAATATAGGGTGTAAACCTGATGCTGGGGCCAATTGTATGTTCCCAATTTTTTGACAAGTCTAACACCCTTTATAATATTGGAAATAGTTTTGCAACATCATCGGTCAAAAATACCCCATTCGTCTTAACATCCACTTCATCTTATAAGCCGATTGGTGAGATCCACACATGCCTTCATGCACTTCGCCCATCACCACTTTAGCTTCATCGGCTCCAAGACATCTTAGCAGTAGGCCTTCCATTGCCTGATAGTATAAAGTGTAATCAAGGACTACATACTTTAAAGTTTGTTGCCTAATTTTTCTCTTCGTCAACTTAGATGGATCAATTAAATATTCTATTATTCTTGTCCTCCAATCGACAGCATCTACACACATTATTGCTTTATCAATCGGCTCACAGTCCTCAATTTGGCCAAGAACCTTATAGCCCGATGCCTGTTGAGCTAATACATTGGCCCTATCATTCATTTCTCGAGGAATATGATTAATAGAGAATAAATTAAATGAGCCGATTATAACAAGCCATTGATCTAGGTATTTGGCTAGAATCTCATCGTAGCAATTGTACTCTCCCTTCACTTGCTGCACAACTAACAAAGAATCCCCATAGGCCTCAATAGTTTCTACTCCGATATTCTCGAGCAACTGTAGGCCTCTAAGCAATGCTTCATACTCTGCCTAATTATTAGAACATAGGCAATTTAGCTGAAATGCAAATTCGAAACTATGCCCTTAGGTGAGATGAGTGCTATTCCAATACCGTTACCCTCTCGGCATACTGATCCATCAAAATATATGTGTCAAGGGGCTATGGACATGAAATTGGCAGTTGTTTCATGCCCTGTTATGAAATCAGCTATAACCTAACCTTTAACGGCTTTATTCGATTCGTATGTGTAAGGACCCGAATTCACCAATTCGAATCCACTGTGTTTTGCCGCACTAGTCCCAGGATCAATCGCTAGTGCACACAGCTTAACATTGGTAAGCATCATATCATACACAACGATAAGAATAATAAGACTTTATTCATTGAATATAACTAGTGTACGATCTTATGATCACTTACAATTATCGACCTCACAAGGCAATAGCAAAACCAATGAGACAACGGCGTGAAAGTAGTAAGCGTAGATGTCCCATCAACACACCATAGGCAGCTGACTAGGATTGGCCTAGTGACACGCGTCCACCTGAAAGTCCTTCTCCAATATTGATGATGATTCCTCCACTGTTGTTGGTTGTTAAGTAAGGGTGAGTACACCAACACGTACTCAACAAGTTGTGCACAGAATGCAATTCTATCATAACTATATGCAAGGCTTATTCCAAAGGAAAGCTTATGGTTCATAAGCAGTAAAGCAACATTTGAAACACATACATTAATAGATTGAAAAGATAGTAAAACAAATAGTAACAAGTAATAGATTCAGTATTTCTCAAGTAAACCAAGTTTTCCATCCTAAGTCAAGATTCAACCTCCCATGGCAACCTGCCATCCATCCCAAGTTTTGCAAAAGTCTAAACCCTTGATCAGTAATCCCGAGCTTTGCTCAATCTCAGTGAACGGCTATCCAGAATAGATTGTACACTCTGCAGAGGTTATGCACTTTACCCACATGACATGATAATCTCTTTTGTGCACGGCCATTAGCACACTTCCTTTGGTGTCTGCGGAGAATCATGACAAAGCCTTTACAATGCATCATCTTAACTCAAGACTATCCGCTAAGATTTCAACATCGAAGGAACAACTTTGTCCAGCGAGGCCCCTCTTCGCCATGTGAGCCACCGGCGAGGATGGTTACCACTACCGGGTCTCACTCCACCACGATAGCACTAAAGCTAAGACTTTGCAAATTAGTCACTAGGCTGCCCTTAATGAACATGTGGTTGCATGGTTGACTCGGTCAAAGGCTCGCAAGGTGTCCTTATGGTTTGATCAAAGCAAGACATACACATACCCTCGCCCTCGGGCCCACCACAACATCCTGCCCTTGCCACTTGCTCGACCCAAAATCATAACCACCCCAGCTTGATTACCAAGCATCACGTGCCATCAACAACTCAATTATCGTTATGCGTGACATCCCTTGCCACAACAACTCAATCTCATCGTGTGACCACACATGACACACAAGTTAACATCATTGTTCCATATTCCATTAGTCAAATTTAATAATCAACATTCCATGTACATGTGATGGCGTGGCATGGCTAAGCATTCTAATCCGATCTAACCATCCATGTTGATTTCATTATTAACCAACTATAGTGAACCAACCTAGGGTGACAAGTGGATCATGGCATACAACTAGCAAGGTAGGGTGTAATTCAAAGGGTACGATAGCTAATCCCAAACTTATGTTGAAATCATTTATACACATAAAATAACAAGTGATAAGGTAAATCAAAATAGCATGCAATCTAGTTTATGGGTGTAACATGATCAAAGCACAACTTGTCTTGCTTAAGCTCCTGATATTGCTCCGAAGATTGATCTTGAGATGATAGTTCCTCCTTCGAAACCTTGCTCAACTCAACGTCTACGCGAATCGAGAGAGAAAGCAAAATAAAAACCAAAACCAAATAGCAAATGAACTCAAAAATTCAAATAAAATTCACCATTGGAAAGATCTCAATTTTACAAATATTTCGGGATTTGAATCACCCAAATCGGAGTTCATATGCAAAAGTTATAACATTCGGAAGTTTAGTTAATTCCGAAATTAGAAATTCTGATTCTCCTGAATTATTTTTGTAAAGGAAAATACAAATTTTCTCACCCCGGCTGTACAGACGAGACGTGGCGAAATCTAGATGATGAACTCAATCTAGTTGATTAACGGGTAATCTACTCGTGGTCTAATATCAACCTTCCGACTTAAATCCAACGGTTGATATTTAATCGGAGACGCTTACCAATTCCGCAGTGACGTGGATGAATTCCGTGCGCTTGACTACGATCCGACGGCTGGTGAAATTCTCGATTGGCAATGGCTGGACCACGTGCGAAACTCGCCGAACTCGAAGAAGACGATGATCCCGACGGCGATCTCCTTCCCTGGCAATGCTCCGGCGGAACTATGGCGCAAGGGATGCTTTTCGGCGGTCAACTCAGCAGTCCTTTGTGTTTTTCCTGAGCAATGGCGCGACTTGCTCGAAATCTCCTGGCGCTGCTGTTTCCTTCAGGAGACGGCGCGACACGTTTTTCCCTCGCGATTTCTTTTTCCTTCGCTGCTTGGTTCTGGCGATGCCCATCGCTCGGTTTAAATACCCGGCCGAGTGCTCTCCCGCCCGAGCTGGACTCCGAATTCCTTGCCGAGTTTGGCGCCAGCTCAAGAGTTCAAGTCGGCTATGATTCAATCTTTCCTTGGCCGTTCTCAGCGCCCGCGTATGAGCTTGGAAACGGCCACGTGCCTTCCTTCCGCTGCGATGCTTCTCCCGCCCGATGCAGCCACGCGCGAATGTTCCATCGCCGCTCTTGGCACCAGCGCGAGTGCTTTTTCCCGCCCGCTGATGGTTTCCATTTCCGTGACGATTCGGCGCCAGCGATGGAAATTTAATCGGCCACGCGAGACGTACTTTCCCCGGGCGGTCTCCGAACCAACGCAGACTTCGGCGCCACGCTAAGAAATTGATTTGGCTATGTTTTGCGCTCCTGCCTGGATGAAACTTCCGGTTCCTTGCCGAATTCGGCCACGCACCGCTTAACATCCGACTAGAAGTTTTTGCGATGGATCACAACAAGGAAAAGCTCCAGGCGTGCATGCAAGAAAAAGCTTCGGCGGCGGCTGTTGTATTTTCATGTGACTAGAAGCCTTCTATGTCTGCACGCATACAAGGAAAAGACAACTAAATAATTTTTGTGGCTTGACTTCAGTGTGCAGCTTTTACTTGCTCAATACATGCGTGGCTAGTTACGGCCGTGCACAATTTGAGGCAACACCATCCGAACCGCACCTAAATTTGATTGGACATCAGCCTATCTCCTAATCCGATTCAATCCCGGAGAGAAAAAGAAATCTCCAAAAATACTTGAAACCTTCTATAATCGGATAAAATATTTTGAGTAGTCTTTATTTTAGATTTCTCTTTTATAATTATTTCTTAACAAAAGGTAATTTATTTTAATTCATGATAATTCAAATAAATCCCAGAAAATCAAATAAATCCGAAAATTCATGAAAATCATAAATTGCGATAAAATAATAACAAATATTTAGAAAGTCAAAAAATTGGGATGTTACAGTATGACAGGTCAAACTCGATTAATGCATAAGCCCATTTGCCAAGTTGACCCTCAGAATTGGAGCTGATAGCATATACTTAACATCTGTTCTATAGACCACTTTGCAAGCCAATGCTAAAATGTAATGTTGTAATTTTGTATAGGCAAAATATAAGAATCAGCATAATTTCTCTACAAAGGGATACCTGATCTCGGCATCAAGCAATCATTGGCTTAAATAGAAAATCACCCTCTCCTTGCCATCTACCTCTTGCACCAAGACTACTCCAATAGTTTCCTCCTCAACTGATATATATAATTTGAATGGTATCCCCTTCTGTGGTGCAGTCAGAAACGAAGGGTTAGTCAAATACTCCTTGATATCATTGAAAGCCTTTTGTTGATCGGCTCCCCACACAAACTCTTGGTTGTCTTTTAATTTCAGTAATGGGGTAAATGCATGAATACAACCAGACAGATTTGAAATAAACCGTCGTAAGTAATTGATTTTTTTGATCAACTTCTACAACTCATTTTTGCATGTTAGTGGTTTTGTTTTGACTATGGCCTTCACCCTTTCCTGATTGACTTCAATTCCTCTCTCGTGAACCATGAAGCCTAAAAACTGGCCAACTGACACACCAAAAGCATACTTATGGGGATTCATTTTCAAATCATGTGCTCTTGTATTCTTGAAAACTATTTCTAAATAGGCTAAATGTTGCTCATCTTGTTTAGATTTTACAACTACATCATCAATTTAAATCTCCAAAATTTGACCAATTAAATTCATAGCGTGCTAATATGTTGCCACAGCATTTGTTAAGCCAAACGTCATCACCATCCACTCAAATAATCCTAAGACATCAGGGCATCTAAAGGAAGTTTTTGGTATATCAGCTTCTACCATGTATATCTAATTATATCTGGCATTACCATCAAGAAAACTAATAATTTTATTTTTGGATGCAGCATCGATAAGCATATCGGCTATTGGCATCAGATACTCATCTTTTAGCGTATCTTTATTGAAGTCCCTAAAGTCAACACACACTCTGAGCTTACCGTTTTTTCATAACAGGAACGATATTGGACACCCACTTAGTGTATCGGCAAGGCCTGATAAATTTGGCCTCCAGTAATCGTTCAATTTCTTCTTTTATGACATTATACAAGGCCGGATTAAATCTCCGGGGAGATTGTTTAAACAGCCAATAGCCTGGCTTTATAAGTAGCCAATGTTCAACAAGCTGTCGGCTTAGGCCAGGTATCTCATGGTATTTCCAAACAAAACAATCTATATAATTTCTAAGAATTTCAACCAACTTTTTCTTATACTCTTGATCTAGTTTTGCATTAATAAAAGTTGGTCTCTTCCAATCACCATCACCAATATCGACTTTTTCGAGCAAGTCAGTCGATGCAAACCCTTGGCCCAGCTTTTTGATGTCTTGGAATCTTCGATGGCCTCATAGCTATCCGTTATGTGCCGATAGCTTTGCATTTTGTCTTGTAAGATCTTCACTTCTTGCTTGGACTCCATTGGCATATTACTTCACTCGTCTGATCAAAAGCACTCCACCTCACCTTCATTGGAATCAACCCTATCTTATTTATACAAATAAAATCATAGTCGTCCAAAGCTTTACCCGATAAACACTTGGCCTCTTCATGATGCCAATTAGCGTTTGAGCTGGCCATAGCAATATGAGCCGATGTGTCGGCTTGCATGACCTCAAACTCATCTCATCCAAGCAGGATACTACAATTGATGCATGGTCGGCGGAATACAGCAACTAGCATGAATCCAATCTCATCCAAGAAGGACGCTATAGTTGCCTTTGGCGTCAACTACAAAGAATGCAATCGACAATGTTTTGCTGTCAACCATTAATTCTGTCACCATAACACCACTAGTCTCAATAGGATCCCCTGTGAAATCATTCAGCACCATGTTAGTCTTAATTAAGTCCTTATCGGACTTACCCAGCTTTTTGCAGGTGGTGTATGGCATCAGGTTCACAGTCACTTTGCCATCGGTGTATGGCATTAGGTTCACAGTCACTCTGCCATCTACAAGCATCCTCGAGATTGGCTTGCTGTTGATGTACCCCTTCAAGTACAATGGCTTGAGATGCCAATGGGCATCTAGGGGCTTTTCAAAGATCACGTCTTGGGCTCCCAAACACAGTTGAGCGAATGTTTCCATAGCCAATTCAATCTTTATCTTGAACTCGGTCGGTAAGGTGAACACCATGTTGATGTCCATAGGTAAAGTGTCATCCTGCATTATAGGGGAATCTTGATCATCGACTGAGTCCAATTCATTCTTGACCATCTCTTTTTTTCTCCATTCCTTGTTAATAAATTTGATCGTCGAAGCTCATTGAAAACATGATCCCTTTGTCTTTTTGTTTGGCTTCCCTGATCTCCTAGGTCTTGAGCCTTCGCAGTTGCCTGCGCTGATATCGGCTAAGCTCTGGAGGACACCATCTTGGCTTTGGTTCAATCGACTGGCGTATTTTGCTAGCCAGATTGAGTCACGGAATTTGATCCCTCTATATCTATTTTATCTAGACTCGGCTTGGTTTTAGGGTTTGCAATCTTCAATGAGGAGGAAGCGGAAGCCATTCTCAGATCGATGTTCAAAACATGCTGGACTTGTAGTGTGTGTGTTCTTGCTTGGCCCGGAAGCGAAACCAAAACCAAGCGATTTTTATGAATATAATGGTGTGTGTTAACATTATACAAGGCATCGGCGTTAGCTAACAATCTGGAAGAGAACTTGTAGTGTGAAGTTGAATGAGCTTGCATGATATTATTAGGATCGGATAATCCCATCATCGAACACAGTGTTTTCAAAGATTGTTGATGTTCTTGTGAATTCGGTTGTAAAATCTAGCTTCAATAGTCTCTTGTTTTCCACTTCTTGCAAAACAAAAAAATTGGTTTAGTCAAATGTGTGAGGAAGAAATGAGAACATATACAAACTGTTAGGTTTAAGAATTGGCATCATGAACACTTGAATGATCATTTATTGATGGTTTAAAAACCGAATGAGCTCACATAAGCATAGCTCCTATGGTCTCATCATCGAAAATTTGGGTCTTGCAAAGCATCTTGATATTATGATGTACTCGATGAAAATCACTTGAGGGCAACCTCTTCTTTTGGTCCTGCAATAAATAAAGGAAAACACTCAATATATCGAAGAAAGGAAAATACTTGATAAAATAACTTCATCTATCTGTGACATTTGTTGATGCTCGGTTCTTATTGTTCATACAGAGCATAGAAGTATTAGGGAGTTCTTTCTGGATGGATGAAAATTAGGAAGAAGGATGGACTGAAAGTATCCAGGTTCTTTTAAACTCTATTTGATTCAGGTTGTTCCAAGTTACTCCTCCATCCCATGAAGTGAAGTAAGAAGCAGGCATTGATGAGAATTATTTCCATGTAAATTATTGTTTCTGCGATTCTTCAGCTGTATGATATCGATCGGTGAAAGACATGTAGTGATCCACCAAGAACTCTTGGTATTTTGGCACTTCCTTGGAAATTATTTATGATTTCCTCTTCGATGATTAGTAGTACCTACATGATTAGTAGTACCTATCTTTGGTATCGAGTCATCATTATTCAGTTAGGTTGCAAGATGATTTTAAATTCAATATTTATAGCATTAGTGCCAAGAGTATGCTTGTTCTTTTTGTATCTACTTTGTTATCATTTTCTTTGGTGTGCTTTGGTCCATGTCAACTATTGGATGACAAAGGGTTGATAGCATTGGGCTATCTGAATACGCTCGTGAGAGTGTCACGAAGCTTGATGATTTGGTTCGAGTGAGTGCAGTTTGGTTCGAGGTGGTATAGTCGATCTTTGATGCCGCTAATTGGCTATATGTGTTGCTTGCAAATGTTTTTATGAACAATTTGAAGTACTAGGTAGTGGAACACGTTGTCAATCCTTTGTGTTGTGTTTTTGGGAGATTACATGTATTCTAGCTGAATTGAATGGTGGTAGCACGGCTAAGGCTATTTTTATTCAAAGTGGCTATTGCCATATCAAGCGATTTTACTTTCCTTTGAAATTGCATGGCATGAATCTAGAACCGCAGGGAATAAGAGAGCTTGTTTTTAGTTAGTTAGCTATTATGTATATGGCCAAACATATGGCACATGATTATTACAACATTATCGGCACCAACTTTTTTTTTGCATAAACATACAATCACTAAACATTTACGTGGAATGTTTATGCATACCAGTTATGCTGGAGCTGTCCCTTATAATTAAGAAGTTGGTGATACTCTAACACTGTTGTCTAGTTGTGGATACAAGGTGACCATTGTGGTCAAGGTGGTTACATGACATCATTATTATTTGTTTAGGCATAATCACTATTTTGAATGCTTCAAATTTTACGCAGAATCAATATCGGCTCTTTTGGACATGGCCATATTCTACTTACAACAATATTGTCTCACTTCACTAATGCGTGTATGCATCTATCTTGTACTCATTATTTGATATTCTTAAGCGATTTCAAAGTTTCTTGTCGAGAATAGCATACAATTGGCGATGCTTCTTGGTGGGCAAGCTCCTTTGGACTTGGACTTGTTGCAACCTTGATGTCGATACATCCGCTTTCCTTTGTGGAAGGGTATACTCACTCTTCTATTTTCACTTGGACTTGTTGCAACCTTCATATCGATACATCTTGAGAAAGTTGTTAAGCTAACTTGACGATTCGTTGATGATATTTCTTTAGTTACTTGTTCTTTTAGGATATGGATTGTTTGACTTTTAGTTTAAACTTCTAAAAGCTGCTTAAACATAGGTTTCAACTTGACTTGTAATGACCTGCACAATATGCTTACACAATATTAATCGTAGATGGACAAGGATCGGGACAAAGGCGAGTAAAGGCTTGGCATGGACAGTTAAAGAAATAGAGGAGCACATGTCAAGAGCTAAAAAAATTGTAGAAGACAATTTTAGTCAGCAAACACATGTGAATGTGGCAATCAACTCAATAGTATTCGAATGACATCCAAACTATAGTGACGGTTTAGGCGCGTTGCCATGGGTCACAAGAACTCTTGCATAGCAGATGAAGTAGATCCTGCGGAGGATGTAGACCTCACGGTGTGTCTTCCCTATGACTACAGTGATGAGGGAGGGTAAACGCTATGATAGCTGTGTCGTGAAGATGAGGGCATCGAGATTGATAGTGACGATTAAGGAAAGTTCTAGTGTTGTATTAATGTCATGACTTGTTAAGATTTTGTTAAGATATTGTAATGCTTTTAAGACTCGTTAAAATATTGTAATGCTTTTAAGACTCGTTAAAATATTGTAATGCTTTTAAGACTTGTTATGATATCTATTAGTGATGTCTGTTAACTTGGCGTATTTTGTTGTTGTCGAATAGAAATTATGGATGGCTTCTATATGAACTTTGTTGAGTGAGGAGAGGATGCACTCCGTGATTGGGATAGTTACGAACCTTGCATACAGGAAAGTCCAATTGGTTCACAACCATCTGCGGTGCATCACGGATAGTCCCCAAATAAGACAAAACAATAGAAGATCAAAAATTTCTCGAGAAAGAAGACAATTTGTTGGTCTCTGCATGGCTCAATATTAGTATTGATGCAATCTGAGGAACCAACAATCCGTGCCACTTATTGGAGAAGAATACATGACTACTTCCACGAGAACAAGACTTTCACCTCCGATCATGTCATGATATCTCCTAGTGTTTGTTCATCGAAGCGTCTTGGTCCATTTACAATTACTGGCAAAGATTGCAGAACTCCAAAGGCTCGTTCCACATCCTTCCTAAATTCCTCTTGAGCTTGGTAGAAATATTTCTTCTTATTCCTTGATTTGGTGTTG
Organism: Guadua angustifolia; assembly: GCA_036346375.1. Taxonomy (NCBI): domain Eukaryota; kingdom Viridiplantae; phylum Streptophyta; class Magnoliopsida; order Poales; family Poaceae; genus Guadua; species Guadua angustifolia. Next base: position 34,382,618 of record CM070513.1, read on the forward strand.
TCTTCACAAATGTTGCCCATGCAGGATATATCCCATCTGCAAGATAGTACCCCATTATGTAATTGGCAATAGTTGATAGTATAATTCACTTGGTAACGTCCTACTGCTAGCTTTTGCGAAGAGGCAGTGAAAAACATTAATATCATTGTGAGATCTGGTAAAACCAAAAAGGCATGCCAAATCCATAGATCTTGTGAATGTGGCTTCTAGAATTATTGTTGGCTTATGTACATGCTTGATATACAAGCCTTGCCATCTTTGTAGAGACAATTCTTCCACCTCAGGTGCATGCAATCTATACTTCCTAGCATCCCGGAAAACCTCTTTCCTCATAGATTACAAGTAATCTAGCATTATCATTCTCATTTGGAGATCTCAAGTACTCATCTCCAAAGAGGACAATAATAACTCGCACAAACCTTTTAAGACTCTCTGTAAGCGGTACTTTACGCAATCCGTAGACAATCATCAATAGCATGCTCTTAGGTACTCCATAAGCTATCATCAAGGGTCTTTGCGGTTACTACAGTAAAGATAACTTAGATAGTTCGGCACAATTCCTTTTTTGAACAAAATAATCATCATGGGCTTCTATAGCATGCAATATGCGAAAGAAATGAAAACGACTCATTCTAAACTTCTTGTGCAGAAAGAAGAATGAGCCATATACAAGATGATCAATCGAATCATCATCTTGCCGGATGTAGACATTTTTCGGGTCCCACTAGGTGTGCCAACAGTGTGATGGTGCCAAAAACTTGAAGTAGAGTTTGTTGGCAAACAACATACACGACGAACGCTGGGTTCTATAGTTCAAGGCGTGCCAACCAATTTAACCATGCAATTGGTAAGAAAATATAAAATATGCTCGAAGCCGAACTTGTAGAACAATCGGTTTAGATCTAATCAGCTAAAAACCAATCAAATCAAAGATAAAAGCAAATCTAATTAGCTGATTAAGACTAATTAGAGGGTAAAAGCATTCTTTCCGAAGAAGGCGATGCACAACAAAATCGGAGAAAAATCGAATCTGGTTAGCGTAACAGAATATGATCAACAATCGGCGATGCACAACTTTATTGATCAAATCAAGTTACAAGAAGAAATCTAAATTACAGATCCTACTCCTAGTCAATAGGAAAAATAAAAGTTGTGTTTGTTGATTGGGTTGTATCCTTTTTCTGCTTGCCCACGATCATCTTTTATACCCATCGGTCAATCGTATCCTTTTCCAATACATTGTAAATATGATCCGTATCAACCTTAATCCGAACGGCTATTTCCAAAAATATCGGTTATAATCCAAATTTGAACTCTTTCACGTATTCCATACTGGCCAAAATATCTTTTCAATCCTTGACCCGATAACCTGCTAAATTCTGGTGAAACAGGTGTATGAATTGTTCCCTAGTTTTTCTTATTTACAGAACGAAGCAAATGCAGTGGCACAAGGACCGTACGTGTACATCTGGATCATGAAAAACATTTCGGTCGGATTGCAAGACAAATTAAACATGCACGCAGGCATGTGGCGTGCTCGTACCTTTTGAGGAAAAAGAAACCAATCAGTAGCAGGAAAAGTTCAAGACCTCGGCATACACATGCCTTAAAGCTAGTTCACCATATGTCCGTATGTTCTACTAGAAGAAGTAGAAGAATAGGCTGGAAGCCAGGGAAGTCTCAGATTTGGAAATGAGATGGAGAGAAGAGGGCCATAAGCGCGCAGCTGGAGCTTTCTGGGGTGTAGAGATGGCCACGGGTCAGATCGGGTGCTGATTTTACAAAACTCGATTTGACCCGAAACCCGAATTGAAAAACTTAATCCGAACCTGAATACCCTATCGGATAAAAAATTATACCCGAATCCGAACCCGACGGGTATCCGAAATTTGACCGGTACCCGACGGGTTTGTGTAGTATGGGTGGTAATAGGTTGGGTCAGGTGTGGGTTTTGCAAAACCCGACCTGACAAAAAACCCGAACCCAAAAACCCGAGCCGAACCCGGCGGGTACCCGAAATCCGACCCTAAACCCGACGGGTACCTAGTACCCGATAGGTATGTACAGTATTTCGGGTACCCGATGGGTACCCGCGGGTAAAAGTTAAAACCCGAACCTGACCCGAACCCATTTCGGATACCCGACCCGAAAAACCCACGAATAAAAATTAAAATCCGAATCCAACCCGATCGAGTGCAAAACCCATGGTCACGAACCCATGGTACAATTGCTATCCCTATAGGGTGCCCACGAGAAGCGCCTCTGAAGCGTTGGTGATAGGGTTATTATCGAGCTTAACGAATTATTATCGAGCTTTTTTTCAAAATTAACATCATTTAATATAAAATTATTTTATTTACTATTTAAATGGTTATTCCAAATTCAAGTTAGCCACTATCAAACCAAGACCTACTAACTTTTTTCATTTGAAATAGACTCATGTATATTTTGAACCTATTAACTAATATAATCAAAACAATTTCGATTTGAGGTCTAATGAGGTATTTTTTCCCCGGGCCCCAGTTGGCAGGGGAGCGACCTAAGTCTGGTTCAGGTTCAGAAGGGTTCTAACGCTGTAGGTTTTGGTTTGCTTGGGGCCCGGCCGCACGTGAGGGGGCAGAAGCGGCCAAGGAGGACCCTATCTTGAATCTCCACCATTCCACCCTTATCAACCCCAGCCCCTCTCGTTATCCCTCCTTCCCGCTCCTCGCTGCATGCAATCCAGCGCTTGCTTGCTCTCCTGTGACTCCCAAGTAGCACTACTCTATCCTTTCACTGCTTCTCCTACTCCCTATCCCGGTAATGTCTAGCTAGCGAGCTAGCTCCCGTTTTTGCTCCCATTATAGCTGCTGCTCTCCTGCTCCGAAGTGCAGTGCTTGCTCCAGTTAATTAGTTGCTCGGGGAATCCAGCTCCGCGCTTTCTCGCACTTCTTGGGGCCGTCCTTGCCGGTGTAATATTGCTAGGAGCAGCTGAGTTACGCACAGCCAGCCCATTGGTAAATTCTTGGTGCTCTTATTGTTCTGTGGTTTGTTATGCATGTACTTGCCCAGCTGTGTGGCTTTTTCTTGGTTATTTTTGCACTTGTTTCATTTGAATGTGGCTGGATGTGCAGTCTGGAGATGGAACAGCGAACAGGTACTGCTGTTCATCTCTCCGCAAATTGTTTTGCCCTGATGCCCATATACAATCGAGTGTACTTCTTTTTTTATGTATGTTTCGAATTATACCAAAACATTTGAGTCTTGTTGTTAACTACTTGTCCAGAATGCTGAGTTTTTAGCATCCCTCTCCTTGTCACAGTAAAATTATCCCTTTTTTAACAACAGAGTAAAATTATCCTATTGCGTGACCATTTCTAGCCATGTTATAATTTCAATCCTCTTCTGAGTACAGTCAATGTTCTCCGTATTATTTGCACGTAGTTGTCTTGAGTTTAATTTTGTACAAAAAGGACATGATTTTTCTTGGTCCATTGGTTCTGCTGCTCCTTATCCCTTTGTAATTGGTCAGAACGTATAAGCAATTGCTGAATTATTGAGCCTTCTATTAATCTTGCAAGCTTTGCATAGACATAATTTTTCTCGTTTTGGAAATAATAAAAAATAGCAGGTGAAGAAAAAGTGAAACACCTGAATTCACCTTGGGGTGTTAGTACAAACAGTTATGCTTGCCGTTCTTTGTACAAACAGTGTTGCTTGCCGTTCTTTCTTACCGTCTCTACATCTTTTTTCTGGTCAATATTGTGCCGTGGGGCGAACAAATACATGAAAAATACGACGATTGTTTCTCTTTCATGCCCCAGTGGTATGCATACACACATGTCAAGGACAGCTCCCTAATTTGTCCTCACTGCAATTTTATGGAACAAGTCCTGCAGCAATTTCTTCACTCTCTTCTTCTCAATAGGCACCACATGTTAATTTCTACGGAGCTTGTATGTGTTGTTGACTTGTTGTAATGGTTTGTTAATTACCCGTGCCGCCTTTTGTTAAAAATTAGGAGATAAAATAAGGAAAGGAAGTGCGTTTTCTTTTGTGTTGCTGGTCAGTCATGATGGTTGTCAAGCATGGAAATGGAAGATAGAAAGGTTGTGTTTTTAATCCTTTCTGAAATACTGAAGAAAGAAATGTTGTGTTTTTAACCCTTTCTGAAGTACTGAAGATAGAAAGGTGGAGAGGATGTTTTACTTTAAGATACCTATCCTTACTCTAGCAGTGTTATCAAATATTGCTAGATGCTCCACCAAGTGGGGCCATTGTGTAAATTTAGGTTATGGTGTGAAATTAATTGATGTTTGATTTTCACTATTTGGTATAGTTGGGCTGTTTGTGCTGAGCTTGCTTGCCATTTGGCGCGCGCATGGCGCCCAAGAGCAAGCGTGGGAAGGCCAAGGGTGAGAAGAAGAAGAAAGAAGAGAAAGGTGATTGTTGTGACCTTCATTAGCTTCTGCTTGAAATTGTATTGCCAGATAGATGTAGTTGTTTGAGCTTATCTTTTCCAATTTTCTTTTGTTCCTAGTTCTCCCTGTGGCCATTGACATCACCGTGAACCTCCCGGACCAGTCCAATGTCATTCTGAAGGTTTGTTTTCTCACCATCCATTCCATTGTAGTTTTTCAATTCACTAGTTGAATGACTGTATTTTACTCCGCACAAAAAGATTGTCTTACCCATGGCATGTCGAGTTGGTATCATCACGATTGGCCTATCCATTATATGCCCTTGGCTCTGATTCCGCGCTCGGTCCCGCCGTGCCTTCGTGTTGTTGGCTTCGCCATGAGCCTAGAACTGCTTCGCTATATTTCACGTCTTTTTGTTTGAGAATTTTTAGAGAGAGAGAATTTATTTTTGGTATATTGTTTTTCTGTTAGAGGATATTTAGGGAGATGAAATTTGTTATATTGTTTTTTCTGATTTTGTCGAGAGGTGGTGTAAGAGAGGCCGGTGAACTACTGCTACTAGTTTCTTTTAAAACAGTAAAGATGACAGTTTTTTTTTTGTTTGATTTCACTTAAATCTGCATTGCCAAGTTGAACCATTGGAAAAGAATTCACAAAGCATTCTGGGGGTTTACTTCATCATGCGTGTCGTTACTTATCAAATGTTCTAGGCTCGTAGCAAAATATAAAGTCCGATAAATAAACGAAATTTTGGATTTTGCACTTGCACATTTGATTTTTTTTCTATTTTTGAGAGATAAAAAGATTCTTCCTGAATTTGATATGGAAGATACACAACCAAAAACCATTGCATTGAAATAAAATTATGTGCCCTCTCTAATCTTTGTCTTTCCTAATCCGAAGAAAACTTCAAAGTTACATGTAAGCACAAATCTTGTTGCTCGATAACTTGGCTTCATTAACCTGTTTTCTTCTGGTGCAGGGGATTTCGACGGACAGGATCATTGATGTCAGGCGGCTGCTGTGCGTCAACACTGCCACGTGTGCCATCACAAACTACTCCCTCTCGCACGAGGTATTATACTGTATTTTTTTTATTCACATATTAGAGCAGGCAAAGCAGGTTAAAGTTCTGCTTCCTCTTGTGCAAACGTGAAACTAAACTGAAGGGCTAAGCTTGACATGTGATCCACATGGAACTTCACCTTGGAAAGTTCGTATTGCCATCTAGTCTTGTGTTCTAACGGTCTCTTGTCAAAACTCAAGACTCTTGCAGTCATCGTCGTCGTCTTCTCCTCGTTGAAATCTAGTTTTTGAGCTATTTATTTGTTGATAGTTGATACTAGTTTGTCTAAGGGTACATTAAAGACACTTATTTGGTAAGTGCATTCGTTTTCCTTTGCCTAAACCGATCTAGAATTGACATGCTTTTGGCTGGGAGACAGTGATCAGTAGCCGACTTACTGCTACTATTAATCTACCATAACGATTCTTTGCAACAATGACTCAGCCTGTCCTTGCCCGAAGTTACGTGAATCCTAGCATACTCTACCCATGTAAATGAAAAATGAGGTCTATTTAATCAGGTGATCGATTTTTTCTTAAGTTTAAGTAAGAATCAAACGCACAAATTCAAGACTAATCCAATAGTCAGAAAAATCAACTTAACAACAAAAAATCGAATGACATACGAGTAGCAGAATAAAAAAATTATGATGGTTCCAAAAAAAACAGCTGTAATGATCAAAAGAAGGGCGACATTTAAATTCTGTTTCAATATTTGATTCCATTTGTTTTCAGGTACGTGATGGACAGTTGAAGGATGCTGCTGATATTGCGACATTGAAGCCATGTACTATCACCCTGGTAGAAGGTAGAAACCATGATACCCTCAATTACAAAATAAGTACAGCAAAATCATTCACAAGGAAAACAATGCATCTTTTTATTTGCTAAAATCCGTACCTTTTGTTGCGATGATAGCAGAATAAAAAAAAGCAAGGCATTATAATTTTGTACAATCTATATTTAAAATTAAGGCATATTTTCCTAGATTATAACATATTTTTGTTGAACCCACTGTTGTTATAAGAGTCCGGCTCAGCGGTAATGTAGCACTCAACAAAGAAAGATGAGAATAAATAAATATATCAATAATGAGCGGATATAGACTCAAACTCCCGGTGTGCACACCCTGCAATCATACACGGATGCCGAAAGGCTAAAGCCACCTTAGGACGTGATGCTTTTATCCTATACTCCAATCCGATGTGCACACCCTACAATCCTGTACCAATTTGAATAGTTTTTTATATATTAGTAGTCAAATTTTAAAAAAAGTTTGATATGTATGTATGTATAGAGTAACTAAGAGTATTAGACTTACTCACTTACATACATTTGGATTTAAAAATTGTGAAAGTGAAGACATCTGCGAAGTTTTATGTTAAAGATTTGAATTTCTTTTTAATAATATAAGATTTGATTTGAACAAAATACATATATTAGCTCCGAAATATTAAAATTCAGAACTAAACCTTTGCTACCTACATATATAAAAGAATGGGATTAATTCCATGTATGACAATAGATTCCAGTGGCAATAAGAGAAATTAAAATATAATCCCTTCAAATTAATAAAAGACAATGGTCCTTACAGTTTAATCCATATTCAGTTAAACTTTTCTACAAGTTTTTATACAAAAAAATATTATTCAAAACCTGTAGCCCGTGCTGATACAACGGGTCGATAACAAATTTACATCTAATTCACACACTATTTTATTATATAATTTCTTTTAATAATATTTTAGCGGTAAACTCCTAATAAATTTATTGTCAAATATAAATTACACACCTTGGTGCACGACGTTGTAAGTAAACCTTGTAGCACAATATATCGTGGCGTTGGCCATGTAAGGTTCAAAATTAAGTATGGAACTACCAGCGGTTCCAACACCGCTATTTTTGGCATGGCAGTCAAGGTTTATTTTCAAAGTATAAGTTGGGGAGAAATTTATTTTTAAAAATAAGCAAAAAAATATCGATTTAATAAAATTAAATCGATTTCCATCGTCTTTTATGTTGATATAGATATCTAGGTGAACATTAGCATGTTAGAGCTCTAGTTCACCGAAAACGAATTTGGAGACAAGGAATTTCCCACAAATTCAGTAAAAATGAAATGTCTAAGCCATCCATTTTGAATTTCCAAAAAAAAATGCAGAGGAGTACGACGAGGAGAGCGCGGTGGCGCACGTGCGGCGGCTGCTGGACATCGTCGCCTGCACCTCTTCCTTCGGCCCTCCGCCGCCACCGCCACCTCCACCATCCCCCAAGGACGCCGCCGCCACCGATGCAGCCAAGGAGCCCTCAAACTCCACCTCCAAGGCCGCAGCCCCCGCCTCATCGGGCGGGCGCCGCACGGGCTCGCCGACGGCTCCGCCGTCCGCCGGAACCGCGAAAGAGTCGGCTACAAAGGACGCCGCGGCGGCGGCAACGGCAGCCAAGGAGTCCTCGGTATCGGCCGAGCTGGAGGCGGAGATGAGCGGCGCGTGCCCCCGCCTCGGCGCCTTCTACGAGTTCTTCTCACTCGCCAACCTCGCACCGCCCCTCCACTGTAAGTAAAGCCTCTCTCAGCCTCTCAGGTTCACCAAAACCCTATAAAGTGATCTCTCTTGATTTCCCCGTCAATTTTAGAGTTTTTCTTGGCGCATTTTATGATTGCTGACTCGAACATTACAATGATTTGCAAAAAAAAAAAGAACATTAAAAGTGCCGTGCTACAACCAGAAATTTGAACTGGAATTAACAGGGTCTCGACTTGAACCATGCACCTGCTTTAGTGAAATGTCGACCGGTTCGATTTAGATGTGGTAGTTGAAATAATATGCCCATTGTATGGAACTGGTGCTGTGATCTATTACCAATTTGTGCATCTCTTTGCTGTAGATTTGACCATCATTTGACATTGTGATGGTACGTACTCCATGCAATTTTACACTTCATTATTTTTGAATACCAAGCATGGGATATCCGTTGTTAAACTTCATCACGCTGAACAGTTTCTCTGTAATCATGCAAACTCTTGCTTCGGCTGAGAGATCATAACTCTTTCTTTCAGTCATAAAGCAAGTGACTCAACCTCGACAGGAGGAACCACCATCTGATGATCATCTCTTTTTTCTTGAGGTAAAAATATGATCGGTGATTGCATAATTTGCATTGTTGACAATCCCTTTGCAATATAAAGCTTCCCGAATTTGTCATGTGTGCCCTAATTGGAGAATCGTTGGCTGACTTACAGGCAAAACTTTGCAATGGGAAATTTTTCATTGTTGAAGCTCGGAGAAAGGGATTCTTCAGTTTGGGGAAGCAGCGTGTTCTGTGCCACAATCTAGTCGATCTACTAAGGCATCTTAGCAGAGCATTCGATAATGTCCGTCTATCTCACTAAATTTCCTGACTTTCTGGCTTTAATTTATATATATACATATATTTATGTATATACTTACACACACACACACACACATATATATATATATATAAGGTATCATACATACATATACCTGTATGTGTGTATATGTGTGTGTGTATAGTAATATTAGCAGTTGGAAAACTAATACAATAACCTTGTCTCCATGGTATGTGACCTTGTTATTCTGTATCCCACTTAAGTTGTTGCCACTTCTGAAATGATGAACTGAAATACACTTTACAAATATCAATTCTAGTTGAGTTTAGGATCTTTTTTCTTTGTATATGCATGCTTGAGTCCATATATGTATGTAGTGTGCACACCTTTGCCCCCCCCCCAAACAAAAAAAAACCACATTTTTTTGTGACTACGGGATGACAAATATTGGACTGAAATCATAATTAGCTTGCCCTGGTTAAAACTACATTCCAAAATCTACATATGGTTCCCAGTTGCAAGAAATTTTTAAAGTACCATGGACCCTATTTTATAAGCAGCAAGGTTTCTTATGTTCCATATTGCTAAAATTTTATGACTTTGATCTGTGAATTTAGTTCTTTTTTTTTTGCTTGCATATGTTTAGGCGTACGAAGATCTTATGAAGGCATTTTTGGAACGAAACAAGGTGTGTTGTTACCTCTTTTCCGGTATTTCGTTGTACCTGATTTCTGTTGGCATTGATGTAACCTATCACAGTATTTGTGTTTGGATTATTGTATACTTGGGCAAGCATTCAGAATATCTAGTGATTGGTCCGAAACAGAGTTAAACAAATTATAATGTATTTCAATTAGCAAAGAACAATTTGGATTGTGTTCTAGGAATCTCTCCTTTCCATCTATAGCTATACTCATGCAGCTAAGATGCCTAGTATTGTCATGCTTCATGACCGGTTTCTTCCATTCTAATGGTTCAGCATTAAAATCTAGCTAAATTGTTGCATTTCCACCCGTGTGCTCTGTGCTTCATGCTTCATAATATCTGTCAGACAATTTGTTTTCCTATCTAATGCTGTCATCACCTAGTTGTAATTGCTTGTATACTGCAGTTTGGAAATTTTCCTTATGGATTTCGTGCGAACACATGGCTTGTTCCTCCAATTGCTGCCCAGTCACCATCAACATTTCCTCCCCTTCCTGCTGAGGATGAAACTTGGGGAGGCAATGGAGGCGGTTGGGGAAGGGATGGCAAAAGTGACATGTTGCCATGGACAGATGAGTTCCTGTATCTCACATCCATGCCTTGCAAAACTGCTGAGGAGAGGGAAATTCGTGACAGGAGAGCATTTCTGCTTCACAGCCTATTCGTAGATGTTGCCATCTTTAGAGCTATCGCAGCCGTAAGGCATGTTATGGAGAGCACCGAGGTCTCAACGTCTACCAAAATGGATGAAGTTTTGCATTCTGAGACACTGGGAAATTTTAGCATCATAGTCACCAGAGATTCTTCGGATGCAAGCTTCAAGTTGGACACTAAGATAGATGGGAGCCGAGCCACAGGAATGGACTCGAAGCATCTTGCAGAGAGGAACCTTTTGAAAGGAATAACTGCAGATGAAAACACAGCTGCCCATGTATGAGTTCTAAATTAAAGTAATCTTGCTAATATTCTTGTAACAGTGTGGTTTTTCCTAATTTTGTCTATAATTTGCAGGATGTTGACAGTTTGGGCATTATCAATCTTAGATACTGTGGGTATGTTGCAGTAGCAAAGGTTAACAATATTGAGAAAACCAAAGTAAATTCTTCTATTAAGCCTATTGATATCACAGATCAACCTGAGGGGGGTGCCCATGCATTGAACATTAACAGGTCGGTAGGAATGCTTTTCTGTTATTCTTCTAGTTGTTCTTGAAATTTTTATAGCTTCTTCTAAAATTCTTTTTTTGGTTATAATATTCTCTTTATTCTTTAGTTTGAGGATGCTCCTAAATGAAGCCAATTCAACTGGAGAGAAAAAGATATCAAACCTTCCACAAAGTCATAGGCAGGGAGAACTAACTGCAGCACAAACTTTTGTTGAGAACTTGTTGAAGGAAAGTCTTCAAAAGCTTGAAGAAGAGGAAACTGATAAACAATCATTTATGAGATGGGAACTTGGTGCCTGCTGGGTTCAGCATTTGCAGGATCAGAGAAATTCTGATAAGGATAAAAAGCAAGGTGGTGAGAGGGAAAAGAAGAAAATGGTGGACAAAGCTCTGAAAGAGACAAAGATTGAAGGGCTTGGGAAGCCTCTCAAAGCTCTTAAGCACTCAAAAAATGTGGTGGATGCTGCTGACAAGGGATCCTCATTGGGGGACAAAAGCTTATCTGATGGAACAAGCTCCGCAGAAAGCCAGAAAGTCAGGCCATCAGCTGTTGAATTGCCTCAAGGAGAATCTAGTGCCTCTGAGAATGAAAGCTCGCTGAAGGATTTATTGCCTGATTCTGCCTTTACAAGGTTGAAAGAGTCAGAAACAGGACTCCATCAGAAGGTACAAATGCAGTACTTTTCATGACAAGTCATGAGATGGCTATCTGTCGTTTGGTATCGAACACATCCTACTCATATCTCCCTGATTTCAGTAATTCAGTGTAAAATGAAATTCTTATTAAAAATTAATTTGGCTTTCTGTTGTGGTTGTATGGGAATCATACATGAGACATAGATAACTGGCAACGTTAGGGTGCATGTGATATGGTATTGGTTGATATGAGGGATATCAAGGTAAGCAATGGAGGGGTTAAGAAAGTGGTTCTTACCTGACCCACAACATCAAACTTTTGGACCCTACCTCAGTTGCACTAGTTATAGACAACATCAAATATCCAAGAGTATTTTCTCCTTTCTTGGTTTTGGTCAGATTCACTTCTGAATTCTACAAAAGAATAAAATTAGTTGGATCAAATATGCATTGGTTGGTTACCTGTACACATGCACTAGATAGAAGCTCTCATAACTATTATTCTTTTTTAGATAATTCAGTTACTTAGTTCTTGAATTCTTCTGTTTATCATTTTAAATGTAGCTAGTTTTGTTTTTTTGTAGGAAAAGATAAATTAATTTTCATTGATGTGTTGTGTTTATTCTGGTTAGTTAGTTGCTTTGTATTATTGTGCTTGCTTACCAAGCAGTCATCCGTAAGTGATAATCCTGCATGAAGCTTATAGACTTATTCTTCTGCTCCACAGTCACCACCTGAGTTGATTGAGATGGCTCTGAAGTACTATGATGAAGTTGCGCTTCCTAAGCTGGTACAAATCAACATATGAAAGATGAATTTCTTCCCATATATATGTCTTCTTTAGTTAAGAAGCATAATAATGAACAAACAAAATATTTAGGTTGCCGATTTTGGTTCTTTGGAACTTTCACCTGTTGATGGTAGGACCTTGACTGATTTCATGCATACCAGAGGCCTACAGATGCGCTCCCTAGGACAAGTTGTAAGTTTGTAATGATGTTTTCATTAGAATAGGATAAATGCCATTTCTTTTGATGTACATGTTATGTGCTGATCTGATAACTATATAGGTCAAGCTTTCGGAAAAGCTTTCACATGTACAGTCCCTTTGTGTGCATGAGATGATAGTGAGAGCATTCAAGCATATGGTCCGCTCTGTGATTGCTTCTATTTCAGACATGCGACAGTTAGCGCTAACAATAGCTGCAGCACTGAATTTACTTCTCGGTGTTCCTGAATCTGAAGTCTCTAGAAGTTCTCCTAATGTGCATCCCCTAGTGTGGAGATGGCTGGTGGCCTTCTTGGAAAAGAGATACACGTTTGAGCTCACAGAGCAACATTACCATGATGTGAGGAAATATGCTATACTGAGAGGACTATGCCATAAGGTACAATTGGTTTATTTTTTATAAATCCTCATGATTCGGTGTATTTGACTTGAGGAATAACCGTTACTTTTAGGTGGGCATTGAATTGGCACCCCGAGATTTCGTTATGGATTCTGCTTTCCCGTTTCACAAACAGGACATTATTAGCCTGGTGCCTGTACATAAGGTAAAGTCTACGAACTATGATGGTTATTTTTCCCAAGTTAATTTTACTCATAATACAAAATCAGAATATATGTTATGTAATGACTTGATCATTAGATATGTCAATCAGTATTTCACAATTTTCCTGATATTGATTGGAACTTTGTTGTACATAATAGAGAGTGACACATGAACACAACTAACTAGTTTTTGAATATGCAGCAAGTTGCATGCTCATCTGCAGATGGAAGGCAACTTCTAGAATCCTCTAAAACTGCCCTTGACAAGGGCAAACTTGAAGATGCTGTTAATTATGGGACGAAGGTACCTTTCATAAAATCATTTCTAATTCTTTGCACTTGTTTACCTATCATATCTTGAGGACTCATCATTATTCTATGTATGAATGCAGGCTCTTGCTAAGCTCATAACGGTGTGTGGTCCCTATCACCGAATGACAGCTGGAGCTTATAGTCTTCTAGCTGTCGTTTTGTACCACACTGGTGATTTTAATCAGGTACATGGTTGTTCAGCTGGACAGCAAGTCATTTAAATAATTGCTATGCATATTTGGAAATTTTGAGAACGACAACGCTACTGGTAGCTTCGCAAGTAAATATTGAACATTACTCAATAGAATTTTGTGCCTCATCAAATGCTTGATGGTCATTTATAAGTTTATGATATAGTTTTTTATCCTAGCTTATAATGATCTACATCCACAATATAATATATATACCTAAAAAAAACTTGCAGGCCACTATTTATCAGCAAAAGGCCCTAGACATCAATGAGAGGGAACTTGGGCTTGATCACCCTGATACAATGAAGAGTTACGGAGACCTTGCAGTATTCTACTATCGTCTACAACATACAGAATTGGCTCTGAAGTAAGCAGAGTTTATAACATATCTTTTTAGTTCCACACAGATCATCTATAATTTCGTAAAGACACACAGGGGCAAAATAGCCCTTTCAGATGTTATTTAAAGTAATATTGCATGTAATCCCCGCAGACCTAGTTTGGTCTTAGCATGTTCTATCTAATTATGTGCTATATCACGTTGATGATGTTTGCCAAAAGAAACACTTGTTATTGCTGCCAAGAATACATTGTTTTGTTTCGATTACTATCCTCTAAGACTCTTAACTCGTCTTGTCACAAACTTATCATGTCAAATGTGCATATTTGGTTATCTCTTTTTATGCTTTATTGTTTATTCACTGAAAGTTAATCTGGTTCTTAAGATACATGGGAGGGAGATGCTATCTCTCAGTTTTCACACCATCTCTGGGGATTGTAACAATAGAAATAATATCTGAACCATGAATACCTTCAATAATATGACCATGAAATGGAATACCGATAGATGTTGCAAATTCAGAGATGAAATGTGAACCCTTAGGTGGTAATTCCTTATGCAGTTATCTTAGCTAACCAATAAACATATGTAGTTTTTTATGTTCTTGGGAAAGGTTGGAAAGGACAAAAAAAGGAAAGGTTTGATATTCGTTTCTAGCCTCAAAATCTATCACGTTATTAATTGCTGCTGGTCCCCATTATATAAGTTTCTTATTGAGGATGGATCATAATTCTTCTTTGGCTCATGTACATTTAAAATTTAAAGATCTCAATACCTGTTGTTTTTTCTTTATGAGCTTGTCTTGAAGGTTGTTTCTTAAGATCTTAAACTTGCATTTATATGGAAATCTAAGGATCTGAATAAACAGGAGTGCACCGTTCCTGCTATTTATTCAATAGTCCTTGTACAGTTCTTAATTTAAATTCATTGCCACAGTATTTGCAAAACATTAACATTTGGTGTAAATTAGGTATGTCAAGCGTGCGTTATATCTTCTGCATCTTACATGCGGGCCATCTCATCCAAATACAGCTGCTACATATATTAATGTTGCCATGATGGAGGAAGGCTTGGGCAATGTGCATGTAGCTCTCAGATACTTGCACAAAGCTTTAAAATGCAACCAGAGATTACTTGGGTCTGATCATATCCAGGTAGTAGTCTTTCTTTAAAATTTTAAAATAGCTACTTTTCTCTCTTTGGAGGAGATGTTTAATATGCTGATAATTGTGAAATGTGAACCTTGTTCTTTTAAAAGTCTCTTACTCTCTTTAAAAAAATATCAGCTGTTGACTGGGAAATACTTCAGACAAACTTGAGTTGATAACATAAGATGTGAAGGTTGCAAAATCATATGGTGAACTATTTGTTGGTCGGTTGGTGGAAATGTGGGTGTATGATTTCACCCATTAAGGTTCAAGTCTTGGTTGCCTACCTTTACGCACATGCAAGTGTGCCTCAGTGGGAAAATGATCGCCTGCACTCTGTGAGGCCGTGCATTTATTTCCAGTCTCCTCAATTTTAAGCATGTGCTCAGAAGCTCACTCACACATGTATGCACATGCATACTGGTATGCGTATGTCCACTGTTGTAATCTCAAAAGAAAAATGAAGCAAAATCATATGGATGCCTAGTAATGAGGAGCTTTTGGTCCTGAATTATAAATGCTTTCGATAGCTTTTGTTCATGCATGGTGCTGAAGGGTGGTTGTATTCTGAAGGGTAGTTGTATTCCCAAAAGCCTATTTGCAAAAAATTACATTAGCTGGATCAAAATCTGGTACTAGCCCTTCACAAAGCTATACATACAAGTCAATGGAGTAAGTGGGCTTGCAGTTTCGCGGTGTTAATTTATTACTTATTGACTATATTTGTACATTTCAGCCCCAGAAAGAAGACAATTGTTTCAACATTTCTTATCATATTCCATGATTAGCTGTCACTTTCAACTGACATACTCTTCTGTTATTTTTAGACTGCTGCGAGCTACCATGCTATAGCCATTGCTCTGTCATTGATGGAAGCTTATTCCTTGAGTGTTCAGCATGAGCAGACAACCTTGCAAATCCTTCGTGCAAAGCTTGGACCAGATGATCTGCGGACTCAGGTTTACTTATATGAAACAATAGTGCTGTCATGCAGAAAAATGTATTCCCTCTGTTACCAAATTGATGTCACTTTAGGATGCATGTGGTCAAGATTTTTCAACTTTGACCATTAAGATAAACAAAAATATTTAAATCGTCCATATGAAAAATAATGAGTAGATTTTGCATGAAAAGTACTTCCATAATTTTAATACTTTACAATAGTAACATATTACTATGAATATTAATAATCAAAGATGTACATTGGAGAGTGTGTCAATGTCCAAATGACTTGTAGTTAGTAACAGAGGGAGTAATTTAATTCTTCCCCTTTAACAGTTCCTTTACTGTTATGAAAAGAACCATCCCCTCTTTTTATTATTTCCAAGAACATCCTTAATCTTGTGGCCTTTTAATGTTGCAGGATGCTGCTGCCTGGCTTGAATACTTTGAATCAAAAGTAATTGAGCAGCAAGAAGCTGCACGCAATGGAACTCGGAAACCAGATGCATCAATAGCTAGTAAAGGACACCTAAGGTGCAACCTTACTTCAGTTCTGCCGGTTAAATTCATAATGAATCTTTAGAGATTTCCATTTTGCATTGTGCCAGTGCACAAAAACTGTATTGCATTTAAGATGATGTAGTTTTTTTAGACTGATGTAGATGTTGTATTGACTGTGCTTTGTTGCACTTGCAGTGTATCTGATCTTCTTGACTACATAAATCCGAACCAAGAGAACAAAGGAAGAGATTCTGAATCAGGGAAAAGGAGGTACTCAAGCATAAAGGTCGGTTGCCAATGTACTAATTATGCCCTTGTTAATGACAAATTTTAAATTGAACCGAGCGAGTTCAAAACTGCAAGATGGCTATCATAGTGTAATGATGTTTATGAATAAGTAACCTCAGTGGTCACTGTACTAATTAGTTGCATTGTATATCTGGAAACTTGAGCAAACGAGAAACACCAAACCTCTCAGTATCCTTAGTTCAGCAACAACATGCAAATTGCAATTGTTCACAATGAAGCCAATTATTAGTTATCATTGTGGACAGGCTGCAAAACACTAATTTTCTGTTTAGACATCAATTTTAAGTTCTAAAATAGATATTAAGTGCTATATCAGTTATCATTTGTTCTACATTTTTAATAACACGATTTTCTGTCTCCTGGGGAACTCTTATCATGATAACTGCCCAATGAAAATTCATGGTTAATACACCTCTATCCAACCAAGAAACTGAGATCACTAAATTATTTGGTATTAGATAGTCTGGTTAAGATAATTTTGATGAAGAATCACTGTATATAGTTTCCATTCTACAATTCTAGATATTGTTGATGATCACTTACTTCAGTCCTGACTATTTAGCTGGAACTCAATGTACCTGGTTTTCTTTTCACGGTGCTAAATTTACACGGCATTTTTCTGTTAGAACATACACCTTATCATTTTAGTAACATAATTTTTAGTATTTTGGCATTATTACACATGCCACTTCAGAATTTATTCATCGTATACTCATCCTGTCAGGCTTTATCACACTTGAGTGAGAGTTCTAATGTGGCAAGTCCTGAGATATCTCCAAGAGATTCTACTACAGCAATTATAGATGAGGAAAAACAAATTAAAGAACCATTGCAAGATGATAATACTAATATCATGGAGATTCCTGAAATTGAGGTTACAAAGAGTCTTCAATCCATGGAGCCTTTACCACCTTCTGAACTACCGGTAGAGAAAGCTGAGGTGAACATCAATTTGCCTAGGGAGGTTTTTCAAGAGGAAGTAGTAGAACATGAGGATGGTTGGCAGCCTGTTCAAAGACCTAAATCAGCTGCAGGTTCAGGAAAACAGATAAAGTATTACCATCCCACGATCAGAAAGGCATATGACCCTGAGAACCATGCTCCAACATATGCTTCCCAATATAAGGCAAGGAATTCCTATTCAAATAACCGGTATTACTTCTTAAGAAAGAGAACTGTAGTACCTGCAACATACACAGATCCTCAGCAGCATGTGAAAGTCCAGACATCAAGTGCCAGGTTTGGTCGTAAGATATACAAGGCTGTGACCTATCGGATTAAGCCAGGGACTGCATCCACAGGGGCACAGGGTACTTCTAAGAGCACAGAGCAGATGAGTAGTAAAGTAGAAACCCAAATGGCATACTCACAAGTACACAATCCTATTCCTACTGCAATAGATCAGAAAGAAAGTGAGTCACATGGAACTTTGGTTGCAAGTATTGGAAATGCACCATCATACAAAGATGTTGCATTAGCACGTCCAGGAACAATTGCCAAGACTCAAATACAACAATCGAGAGATGATGTACTGCAGAACCAACCATCACTTGGTCAAATTATTGCACAAGAAATGAAGGATTCCATGGTAGATGCACCTCAAGTGGAACAGGGATCTGTGCCTGCAAATACCAATAATTCCAAAGAAGTAAACAATGTGCCAGAAGAAATGCAGCATTTAGAAGAAACAAAAGCATCTGAAAGGGAACGTGGGATTGATAATCTTGGCAAAGATGGTTTGCCAGATATGTCAATATCAAATACCGAGAAATCTTTAACTGGCAGTGAGCCTGATAGTAAAACAGACATGATCATGTTCAGTGACAAGAATCAAGAACCAAAAAGTAGTGGCAACGAGGGTGCAACAAATGAGTTTTCAGAATCCAATGTATCTGCAAAAGCTGGACAGAGTGGAAAATCTGACATGGAATTTTTTGAAGCTCTACCCAACAGTATCGAACCTATTACAGTTTCAGCTTCTACGACAAATGCAGAGGAGGGCCTTGGGGGTGTTGGAAGTGAGAAGTCAAAGCCTAACTTGCAGCCAAGTAATATTGATTTGAGAGAGATGCCAAATAAGAAGTTATCTGCTGCTGCACCACCATTTAATCCGTCTCCACCAGCTATTCTTAGCCCTCTTGCTGTAAGTGTGGGTCTCCCACCACCAGGTGCCATTCCAGGTGTTGCTCCTTGGCCTATGAATGTCTCCCTGCATCCTGGACACTCAACTATGGTGCCAAGTGGTCCTCCGTTGTGCACCTCCCCACATCATTTGTACCCTTCTGCTCCTCGGTCTCCTAATCTCTTGCATCCTGTGCCATTTATTTATCCACCATTTAGTCAACCACAGGTGGTTCCAAGCACCACATTTCCCATGAACACTAATATTTTTCGTCCTAACCATTATGGATGGCAACCCTATATGAGCCCAGCTGCATCAGAGTTTGTCCCAGGATCAGCATGGCCAAACAGCCATCCAGTTGATTTCACCCCCACGCCACATGTTGTTGATCCTATCTCTCAGTCTCCAGCAGATATGCACATTCAATCTGATGCAGCTGTTGTTAGTATCGGACCTTTGCTGGACAGCAATACTGTAGCAGTCAAGGAGGAGGAAATGGAGGTTCCTGCAGTTGTAGGAAGTAGCAATTTGATCAGCAACAAAGATCTGGGTGATGATCAGGATAAACAATTAAAGGATGCCGTTAGAATTGAACTGAATCCTGACATGCAAGGAAACAGCACACAGGATATTGGTGGAACGAATATGCGAAGCAACATGAAGAATGAAGATGAAGGTAGTTTCAGGATATATGTAAAAGGGAAAAGCAGGCGGAAACAAACTCTCAGAATTCCAATAAGTCTGCTTAACAAGACATATGGCTCACGTTCTTTCAAGCTTGTGCATAACAGAGTAGTCAGAGAGAATGACATTTTCAGGCCATCGAATGTCTCCTTTGCTTAAGTCGTTTCTTCTGGCTACTAGGCAATGCAAATTTTGCCAAGGCATCGAATATTGACATGACATTATTACCCGAAAGTAAATTTTGATGGATCCATCCTTCAGTGTTCCAAGTAACCAACCTTTCGATTATCATAAGCTTTTTTTTGCTTCTCAATATAATTTCATTCATTGATATGCTAGGTGTCTGCCATTTTTCAGATCTGAAATTCCTCCATCCAAGCTACTCTGAAAGGATAAATACATTTCTTTTCATTTCAAATAAGGTATGGCTTCCTTCTCAGTAATCTTTTCAGTCAGTACATGTTGAGCTCGTATGTACCCTGTGGCCGGATCAGTTTTGGTTTCAGTTCTTGGTATTGATTTTATCTCCCTGTCAGCATATATAAAAAGATTTGTGTTCTTTGAAATGCATTATGAACTTCTGCTGCACTCCCTTGAAGATTTTACACAACAATGGCATGGTATGTGTAAATAATGGTTCGATCTGATCCGTCTAATTATGTAAACTTTTATTATAAGGGCCTTGTATTAACTGTATTTACTGAATGCACCGTGAAAATTAATATGCAAGAACAAAATAGTGGCTGTTATAAAATAATTACGTTCTGCACCTTTGCTTATAAACAGCCAGACGTCTCTTATGTCTATTGGTGTGGCAAATAATAAGGGTACTTGCATCCATTAGTCTTCACCATTGACATGACTTCGACCATAACATTTGGTACTTCAGACAGAAGTTCTGCCATGAAGCACAGTCCTACTATTTGTTAAACTAGAAAGGCTTCACATTGCATCCGACTGTTAGGAGTGACATATATATTTTTCTTTTTTGAGTCGCATAGAGTAGGGATAAAAATAAAAGCAGAAGACTATTTACAAGAGAGAGAGAGAGAGAGAGAGAGAGAAGAGAAGAATATACAGAGAACCCTAGGAGTGGCGCATTATAATGCCTTTTGTTGGGTTTTATTTCCAGTCTCCACAATTTCTTTTTCCGTTTGGTTATCTCATGAAAATTAAGCTAACTGCTCTCTCTACAAACATCACAAACAGGTGTCGACAATTCTGTGTAGAGTCCAGAAGATTTGCAGAGTTTTGCGAGATCCAGAACTAATAGAAGAAGGAAGTGTTACCAACAATACTAGACAGACTGATTTTTCTTCGATTTTGATAGACTAAGAAAGAATATTCTCTTCGATTTTTTAAGCTAAAGTTTGGGCGTGAAACTAGCACATAGAGATTTTGATATTTATTGGCTCGCTGCATCCAATAATTATATCTTGCTGTTTTTGGTGAGAAACTAACATTATTCTTTTTAAGAGAACAATAATAAACTTCATCATGTGAAGCTGCTTGATATTTTTTAAGCTAAAGTTTGGGCGTGAAACTAGCACATAGAGATTTTGATATTTATTGGCTCGCTGCATCCAATAATTATATCTTGCTGTTTTTGGTGAGAAACTAACATTATTCTTTTTAAGAGAACAATAATAAACTTCATCATGTGAAGCTGCTTGATTTCGGCTGTGTTCCCCCCAAAACGTGGCTTTTTTTTGTGCTACAAAATGAGGCATGTTTGATATGATTCATTATTACTTGAAACTATCGACATTCTCCTGTGATATTGGCAAGACATGATCTAGGTACAAAGTTTTATTATCAAATAATCTTTTCTTTTGGGGCTTCTGGCAAATGTTCATGCACTACAGCCAACCCAGCATGGTTAAAAATTTTGGCGAAATTTTGCGATATCTTGACGAGATCTCGGATTTTGGCTAGGGACAAGATTTAAAATCTCGGCTAGATGAAAAAAGTTAATTGTTACAATAACTTCAGAAATTGCCCCGGATTTGATTTGATTTGGCCCAAAAACCTTTAAGAATGTGATCTTCCATGAAAATTTATTGAAAAACTGATTTTTTTTTTAGATATTTTATAATTTCAGTAGAAACACTACTAGATTTTTATAAAATGCAAGGATTTGCGTCTGTCTTCCTCCCCTTCCGGCTATATAAGCCTCCAATTGCTTCCTGACTTCTCACCCTTGACCCCTATTTTCCCATTTCAGTCACGAATGGCTGAAACCTTTATCTTCCCTATGAACCGCCATTACCAGTGAATCTTGAGCTCGAGGTTTGCAGATCAATTCAACCTCTACGGTTTGCCATTCTCAAATTCATTTAGACACTAGTAATCTGAGTATTTAATGATCATTTCGCCTTTTTTAAATCCAGCTCTCGCCCATTGGAATACCTCCCCATCACCATCCTTCTTCTCCGCGGCCGGTAGCAGGTGGTGGTGCAATCTGGCTAACCCCCGCCACTGCGTTCAGGTAAAATGGACCCCATGAACCTCATTGATGCCCACAGAACCCTTTCCTGGGGAAAATGAGCTAGGTGCGAGCTTGCCACCACTTCGCCCTTGGCACCACCATGCAGCTCACGGCGTGTAACATCCCAAATTTTGCTTTTTCTACATTTATTGTGCTTTTCCCCTTTTATTTGAATTTTTTGAGATTCTATTTAATTCCTTTTGCATTTATTAGAATAGGACATTTGCCATCTTTTATTTACTTTGTGCAAGGTATTATTGATCTTTTGCTGGAAATATTTTATTTGGGTTCTAAATGTCTTAGAGTATTCTTTGGAATTTTTCTTGGATTTTTTCAGATTTTCTTGCTATTTATTTTGGCTTTATCTATTTTCCTGATTTTTTTAATCGAAAATGAATTAAAAATCCTCCGAATAGTGTGTAGGCCGAAAACTAGCTTGTTTGGCCCGTTTCCTTGTGCACAACCCAACCTGCTAACCCGTTTGGCCTGATTCGTCCGAAACCCTAGACCGCAGCCGTTGGATCTCGATCCAACGATCGCTAGTAGCCCGTCATTCTTGAGCCCCCTATATAAAGCACCGCCGCCACCTTCGTGCTCTCACTTTCGCCAGATCTCCTGGCCAGCGCCGCCGAGACGCCTGCAAGCCCCTGAGCCACTCCGCCGTTGGTTTCGCCACCATCCAGCCTCTTCAGCCGTTGCTGAGGTCACCAGAGTGATGCCCGTGCCAAGCCACGTCACCGGAGCCACCCTCTAGTGCCGTCATCGTGGTCGTCTTCCTCGCCTCCGGTAAGCCTCTGCCGCCGCCCTGCCATTGCTCCTCACGAGCATCCTCGGCCGTCTAATCATTTGTGTGCTGCCCAGATTCCACCACGTCTACGCCATCCGCTTCGTCGTTGTAGCCGTCGGATCTGCGGTCAACGCCTGTGATCAAGCCGTGTCGCCCAAACAACAATAAATAACTCCGTCACCTCTCACCGTTGGATTTCAATCACACGGCATAGATTGCATTGCGTAGAGTCGTGTAAGTTCATATCTTAGCCGTCGGATTTAGAATCAAGGGTCGAGATTGTAACATCCCCGTTTTCGGCTTTCTGCTAAAATTTAATTTAAAATAATTAATTTAAAGATTTGGATTTTATTTGGTTTGAATATCTATCCTGGCATCCTTTCCGTCCGAATTCGGAATTTATTCCAAATTCATCTGTAAATTCTAAATCCGCTTCAAATCAAATTTAAATTTAAATTCAAATTTCGAATCAAATTCGAATCCACCATCGCATTCATTCAATCCGAAATTATATTCTGAATCCATTCCTAATTTTTAGCTATTTTTCTTTTGGGCCGAAATCTATTTGCTAGACTCAAAATCCAAATAGCCACCTTTTCTCTCTCCTCTCCATCCCCTTCCTGCGCACGTTTCCAGAACGAACCAGCAGCAAGCTCAGGAGTCAGCCATGGTTGTCTCTCTCCCTTCCAACTTCTCAAAGCAATTCAAGCCAAATTACTTCACCAATCAATATGGGATCTGAAGCGTTGGAAAGGCAAGGGTCAGGAGAATCAAATCCCGCGGATAGCCCATCCTTTCCTCTCCCGAAACGGCCACAATCAAGATTAATCCGCGAAACGTTGCTCATTCCATAACTTGGTCGATTCTTCGTCTCCTCGTGCGCCCGAGTACTCCATTTGTTCGTCTCGACGTCCCCGACGCAGTGCTTCCTTTCCCTTCTCGTTCCATCGTCGTTTCGGCCTCCGATTTTGAGCAAGAACCTCCGGCCAACGTTCGTCGACGACGTCGTCGAACCAACTCTCATCCCGGTGAGCCAAATCATGAATCTACCGTGTCATATCGTGTCTTTTAGCCCGTAGATCAAAAGCCCTCAAAAATATTTCATCTTCGTTGCAGTTTCGGTGCTCGATTCGACGATTGTTCGTCGTCGCCCGTTTCGTCGTTCATCGCCAATTTCTTGCGAATCGGTAATTCTCAATCCAATTCCTTGCATCCTTATACTCATCTAATCATGTTCTATCTATTGCACTCACTGATTTTGCGAAATTTCTCGAATCCAAGTTTTCCCCAAATTTTCGGCATGCCTGTACTTGTGCGTGTCTGGCCATCACCATGAACGCCGGCCGAAGCTTGGGTTGCCGCCGCTTGGGGCCTTCCCGGCCACCTCCAGCACGCGTATTCCATCCGGCCGCCCCCACCGAACTCCTCCCCACCCTCGCCGGCCGCCGCCTCGCCGCCGTTCGTCGCCGCCACGCAAGCCTGCCCGAGTCGGCCATGGCCATCGTGGGCTGGTCGCCTCGGTCGTTCCCGTCGCTTGCCGAGCCCTCCATCAGTCTCCCCAGACCTCACCGCTCCTCCTGCACCCCTTCGCCATGCGTCGCCGCCTCCCCTTCGCCGGCGAGCCGTCCAGCACCGCCGCCATTTCTTGCGAGTGCTGCGCGCGCCGCAGCAGGCCGCGCCGCCCCTTGTCGCCGGGCGCCACCACTTCCCCATCACGCCGCCATTCCGTTTTGCTGTACGCCGTCGCCCGCAGAGGTCCCAAACGCCGGCGTCAATGGAGGCCAGAAGCTTTTCTGTGTTTCCATGGTGAGTCTGGAGGTTGAAGAAGGGTCTGGAGAGGATGACCACCGGGCCCCACAAGCCAGTGAAACGAAGAAAACGTTCAGCCAAAAGATTCCCGGAATATTCTTTTATTTTCGATTTTCCTTTATGTGCAAACTTCAAACATTTATATCTTTGTCATCCGAACTCCGAATCAAGTGATTCAAATTGATAAATTCATCTAAAATCATCCTCTATCTGCCAGTATTTTTATTTTAATTTTTGGATTTTATTTATTTTCTGTTATTTTATTTGTTGTCTCGTTTTGCGCGTAGCCGAAGATTCCGTCGTCGCCACTGACAATTCCGTAGAGCTACAGTGCGTCAACGACCCTGCGACCAGAGGAGGCAAGTCTCCTTGACGCACATTGATCCTATGATTTGCAAATGTTTTACAAAAGTTTACAACATGCATTGCTATTTATATAAAAATGATGTTAAATATAGGTTGGTAGTTAATCCGAATTGATAATACCTCCTTGATGTTGAAATCCATGTTTAATTGTAACCCTAGGTTGCTGTGATATATCATGATCATATTAGGTCATGACATATTTTGTTTAGTGCGTTAGATGAGTTTAGTTGCGGAATTGATTAAAATACCTATGAATGGGTTGCTTTGAAAATGTTGTTGAAATGTGTTTCATTGAAACTGTAGCAAAAAGATTGCTGCTGTGATTGCAAAATAAAAATAAAATAAAAATGGTTTTGATTGGGCGGAATGGTTTGTTTCAAGTGTGCATGACAGAAGACTTGGTCTTGGTTTGTGGAAGCCGCCTAATCAAATTAAGGACCGACTCTTATGATTGTCCATTCTTAGCACAACAAGACAACCACATGTCAAATGGGCTCGACTGGTGAATAATTTGTAGAAACCTAATTTAGACTCACCAGATGGTGGAATGTGGGTGCCAGAGAGAGGCAAGTCGATATCCCACATTTGCGCAAGAGGGGGCTTTATATTTGGGCAGATAGAACCCTAATAGCGGTGAAACCTCACAAGTGAGTCGGGTTAGGCGTATACATTGTAAAGGCCTTGTCATGATATCTCTGCGCAAGCACACCTAAGGAAGTGTGTTAATAGCTTGGCATCAAGAGAATATCATGTCTTGTGGGTAAAGTGTACAAACTCTGCAGAGTAAATAAACTATTCGAATAGCCGTGTTTACTGTCAAGGGCGAGCAAAGAATGCTTTGCATATTGGTAGTATTTTGGTTTTGTTTTCAAAAATGAACTTTGGGGTTCGGAGTGGTTAGGACTCTCGGATGTGCCTCTGGCGGCTAGAGCCACCAGTAGTTGAAAATCGCTTTTGATCATGACAGATAGAGTCATGAGTTGGTTTACCTTAATCTTTTAAATGTGGCGGATAGAGCCTTTATACTAGTGATGGTGGTTAGAACCTTCACTAGAATATTAAATAATTTAATTGTTAAATAATTGTTTAAAATGTGCATTGTGAAAATTATTATTATTACGTATGGTTTGATAAAACTTAGCTTTATGCAAAAGAACCCTATATGCTTCCTTTGTTCAAGCCATGCATATAGATACTTGCATTAAGTTTAGAGACTTGCAGTATGTTGCATACTCACCCTCGCGTTTCATTCTTGGTGCTTATTCCATAAAGCAGATGATGGGAGAAGAGGCTATCAAAGAGCCAACGATCCACCGTTCGACAATTGTGGAGAGGTCTATGAAGAGGATGATGACTCGATCTTCTAGGGAGCGTTCCCAGTCGTTTGCCTGTGGTGTTTTATGGGTTTTATCATTTTGTTATTTGTTTCCGCTGTTGTGAACTCAGGTCATGTGACCAGGTGATGTAATAAATAGCCATGTGGCTGGTGTTTTACATTTATGTTATTACTTCGTATGTTCTGGTTATGATTATCACTGCTTCACTGTGTGTACTAGCAACTGATCTGGGACTAGTACAGAAATACACAGGAGGTTCTGGATGGAAATCTGGGGTCTCACAGAGAATAGTGTGTAGGCCGAAAACTTGCTTGTTTGGCCCGTTTCCTTGTGCGCAACCCAACCTGCTAACCCGTTTGGCCTGATTCGTCCGAAACCCTAGACCGCAGCCGTTGGATCTCGATCCAACGACTGTTGTAGCACCGCGTCATTGCTGAGCCCCCTATATAAAGCACCGCCGCCACCTTCGTGCTCCTCACCTCGCGCCGCATCTCCTGGCCAGCGCACGCCTGCCGAGACGCCCGTGCCAAGCCCCTGAGCCACTCCGCCGTTGGTTTCGCCACCATCCAGCCTCTTCAGCCGTTGCCGAGGTCACCAGAGTGATGCCCGTGCCAAGCCACGTCACCGGAGCCACCCTCTAGCGCCGTCATCGTGGTCGTCTTCCTCGCCTCCGGTAAGCCTCTGCCGCCGCCCTGCCATTGCTCCTCACGAGCATCCTCGGCCGTCTAATCATTTGTGTGCTGCCCAGATTCCACCACGCCTCGCCATCCGCCGTCGCTGCTGTAGCCGTCGGATCTGCGGTCAACGCCTGTGATCAAGCCGTGTCGCCCAAACAACAATAAATAACTCCGTCACCTCTCACCGTTGGATTTCAATCACACGGCATAGATTGCATTGCGTAGAGTCGTGTAAGTTCATATCTTAGCCGTCGGATTTAGAATCAAGGGTCGAGATGTAGCTGCGTTAGTGCGTCGCCGCTCTGCTAGCTGCCGCCGTCAGATGCGCGTCGATCAGTCTAGATCGTGTCGCGTATGTGTGCTGCTACCGATCTGTTGTCACAGAATCTGGATCCAATGGCCAAATTGCAGCCACGCGTCGAGTCCGCAGTTAACCAAAGCTGCACCACATCGTTCAATCTCAGCCATCTGTTTTGAATCGGACGGATGAGATTGCGCTGAGTCTCTACCAGTCACGTTACGCCGCGTGTCGCTTCCCTATTGGTCCAGCGGTATAGATGACATCGATTATGCGTCGGCCGATTACACGAACGCAGTCGCGGTCGATCCACCATCAGGACCAATCCGCCGTGGACCGAGTCCATGCGCCGTGACGTGTGTCAGCCTTTGGTTATGACGCTTGTCAGCATGTGATTGGGCCACATGTCAAGCTGACATCAGCGATAACGTTATAATTAATTTTCAGTAGAAAAATAATTTGGCCAAAATTAAAATCTGTGCTGACATCATCATTAGCCATGCTGACGTCATAAACATGAATTTCATGTATAAAAATAATTAAGATAAATCATATTTCTGATTTTAATGTTTTTCCATTTATTTTAAACTTTCAAAGGCTATATCTTTTGCGTCCAAACTCCAATTTAGGTGATTCCAGTCTCTAAAAATTTGTTAAATCATGCTCTATTTATTGGTGAATTTTATTTAATTTTTGGAATTGATTTTTGTCGTCGAGAAACCAGCGCTCGACCAAGTTTCAAAGCAGGCTCCAGAACTCTTCGAAGGCAAGTCGTGCTTTGATCATGTTGAACATATGCTTTAAACATTATGTTGTTTTAATGTATTGCATGATATTTCAATTATGAACTGTTTTCCATATGTTGGGAGTAGCTAATCACCTACTTGAATTACATCCACCTTGCCATATTATATGTCATAACTCATTGTTACCCTAGAATGGTTTAATGTTAATTGGTAGCTATAATTGCTAATGTAGGTAGTTAGAACGCAAGTAGAATCCTTATCCATGCAACGAGTTATCATTTTATGTGCAAATGTTTAATCTTGCTTAATGATTATGGACCATGTTTATTAATTTGTGTGTCGGGTGTTGTCACACAATGTTAGTATTGTTGATGGCACGTGGTGTATGGTAAATCAACTCAGGTAGTAAAATGATTTAGATCGAGGCAAGTGGCATGTATTTGTGGTGGGCCAATGTGGCACGTGGGCGGTCGCATTTGCTTTTTATGATAATTGTGGTTTATGATTATGAAGATTTTTTGTTAGTCTTGCCTTGGTCAACTAAAAACTTAACCTTGCAAGAATTTGAACTGAGTCATCCATACAACCACAAGTCTGAAATGGGACAGATCTAGCTGATTAATTTGTTGAGTCTAAACTTTAGCACTATTATGGTGGTGTGAAGCCCGGATAGTGGTAACCAGTTCTCGCACGGGTTGGCTCACATGGCACAAGAGGGGAGCCCTGAATGTGGTAACCGATCTCACTAGTGTTGAAACCTTAGCGAATAGTACTAGGTTTAGATAGGCGTTAGAAAGGCTTTGTTATGATCACTCGCCTTTGTGGTGTATGATTATATCTTGTGGGTAAAGTGTATAACCTCTGTAGAGTGTAAAACCTATTCGAATAGCCATGCTCGCGGTATTGAGCATTGCTCGATGATTACAGTCAAGAGTTAGATTTTATCAAACAAGTGTGGGAACGGGATGATGAACTGAGGAAATAGGTTGTGAATTGGTTATTGGAAATAAATGCAAAAGTTATTATTGTTATTATTTTTTTTACTGTCTTTTCAATCTATTTATGCTATTCTTTCACAAATGTTGTTTATGCCAAGTAACCTCGTAGCCTATCCTTTGTACTAAGCGATGCATATAGTAAATAGACTTGTAATCTGTGCATAGCTTATTGAGTACTTTATGTACTCTCCCCTTGCAACAACACATCATCAATTGAAGAAGAAGCAACGCCTGCTTTTGAGGAGGAGTTCCGCGAGGAAGCGAACAACTAGGGTGCGAACCTTGTCAGTTGCTTGTGACAGTTGAAGGGTTTCTATGCTTTTGATTATTTCCGCTGCTATTCATTTACTTTCGGTTTTAGCCCTACATGGCGTATTCATGTAAGGTGGATCATAAGGTCGTTTAATAGTTATACTTAACCTGGTGAAGTCTTTATTATATTATCGCTGAGTATGATTGTGATATTCATCTATGTTAAGCCTGTGTGCACTAGGGTGATTCTAGACTAGTGCGGAACACACAGAGGGTCCAGATTTCCATATTCGGGTCCCGACACGGTGGCGACCCACTGCCACCTCCAAATGATATCCTAGCCCACCCTTGACATGCCAGCAGTTCTTTGTTCACTCCCGCCACCTAAGAAATCCCTAGACCCTAGCCTTGCTAGTGACGTGCCCAAGCTCATCCTCTGTTTTTTCGTTGCCGACTTGCAGAGCCCCAACATTAGTGACTGCCACCGAATCAAACACAATCACGCAAAACTGGAAAATATGCCTTCAGTGTCGCGAAGACGTATTTTCTAAATTTTTCAAAACTTTTATGGGTGGTTTTCACGGTAAGGGTGGTTTGCATCGAATATGCCCCATAAAAGTTTTGAAAAATTTAGAAAATACGTCTTCGCAACACTGAAGGCATATATATATATATAGGCAACGTATCCTATGCACACAGGCCCTCTCGTGTACACACCGTGCACACCAACTAAAAAAAGTCATGAAAAATTCTAAATTTTTTTTAGATGTACTTCATAGATTACTCTACCTATGTATGAAGTTTCAAGATCAAATTCATTATATATCGAGACTTACAAAAAAGAGAAAATTCTGACAATTTAAACTTGTCAGAATTTTCTCTTTTTTATAACTCTTGATATATAATGAATTTGAACCTACAATTTTATACATAGGTAGAGTAATTATATATATATATATATATAACATGCTAAAATAAAGGTTCCTTAAACACATGTACATAAGACAGAATAACCACATTTGTCTCTAAAAGCAAGTGTTTATTTGGATTTTCTACTTGTATTCTTTTGCTCTTATTTTGGTTTATTGTTTGTCGCATAATTTGTTTTATTAGACGATGAGTACAACTCGACGCTTCTGATTTGGTTAATGACGAGCTCACCGACGACCCTGACTACCTACCAAACAACGAACAACAAGACAAGCACCTCCTTGAACATCTTGATCCTACTATTTGAAATAAGTACTTTACAAGGTACTTGTCAAAATTAGTATGCATGCGAATAATTTTCATGAAAAGCGCTATGATGGGATATTGGTAGATATACCTAGCCACCCTAAAAAGTTCTCAAAAAATATGGGATTGCGAACCTTGATGATCTTAGTTTAAGAGTAGACAATACATGATGTCACATGGGTATACACGTCTACTTAACCATGCTTAGCTATGCTTAGTATACACGTAGTTATCTTTCAAGACTGAAAGGGGTAAGGAGGGTGTTTCACGACTAAAAATGTTGGAATATGGTAATTTGGTTAAAAACCCAAAAATAAAACTATAGATCTGATGCAGGCATGTATGGGCAATAGACGGTTGTGTAAGGGGAAGACTTGTACGTAGTGTAGGGGGAGATTCATGCCTGAATCGCCTTAAGGACCGAACTATTGTGTTGTTTACAAGCCAAGAAATCCGTGCAACCACAAGTGCTGAAATGGGACAGTCTTAACCTATTAAGTTGCTTAGATCTAGCTTTACACATTGGCAAGCGGGAGATAGTACAAACACTCCTTTCTAGGTTTGCTTGCAAGGGGCAACCACACCTCAGTATGGGTAAATGCATGTCAATACAATGGTATACGCCTTGCTATGGAAAGAAACCGACGAGGGTGGGTACCCTTGACCAAATAGGAGTGTGGTCAAGAGATTCCCACGCGGAAGGCCCCGATCACCGACACAGGTGCCGACTGGGCGCTGACCTCGGCCTTGCGCACTGAAGGCGGCACCTCTCGACCCAGAGCTCAGCGGGTCTCGCAAAGCCCTGGTCCACCCTAGGATTTCGGATCGCATTTGACCGACGGTTGCGGAAGAAGCGGGTCGTGGGGTGGCTCGAGTCGCCATAAGTTCGGCGATTCTTGCCGCCCTCAAGGTGCCTGGCGAGGATGGCTCCCGGCCGTTGCGTGCAGAGGAAGTATAAAGACCAAGGACGCATGAACTCCAAGGACACGAAGACAACACAACACACACAGCAGCTCGAGTTAGGAATCACCATTACTGTCTTAAGTTGTAAACACTGCTCTGTACACCCATATAACAAGAATCACCGCCGCGAGGCGACTGGAGTAGAGCTATTACCTTCACGGGGGCTCGAACCAGTATAAACTCTTATCTCGTGCTCGTTGTCACCTTGCTCCGACCATCGCCCCGATCGATTTTCTTCCTTCGTTCGAGTAAAACGCAGCTCGGGTCCCATAAACTCTCTGACCCCTACCTCTTTCTTGCGGTTGACGATCCCGATCGTCGACAGCTGGCGCCCACCGTGGGGCCCGATTGTTTTGCTCTTTCGCAGGAACGACACCAAGACTCCAGGAGCATGGCGCCCTTCATCGACGAATTTTCTTCGGGAACGGACTCCGACTCCGTGTCCCTGTTCACGCCCTCGCCGCCGCCGCTCGAGCAGCACGTTCTGGTGGCGGACGGGCAAGGCATTGAGGGAGATGCGGATGACCGTGATCCGCAGACCCCGGAAGACGCTCGCCGGATGGTGCAGGTTGCCATCAACCAAGCCATAACAGCTCTCCGGGGAGGCCCAGAAAAACCAAGACATCTTCTAGGCCACCAGCTCCCCTTCCGGGAGCACCTCCGCTTATCGCCGGGTCATGGCCAACCCCGATAGGCGAGGTCGGACCTCTTTGGCCGAGCCCGGCGAAAGAACTTCGTCGGGCTGCGGCCGAGGTGGCACCTCCGCGAGATCAAAGTCAACACTTTCGGGACCCGTTCCCGAGAAGTAATGATAACACGTCGCGCCATCAACACGTCGGACACCTCGCGACAGAGTTAGCCCCGAGCAACGTGCTCGGGGCGAGGCTCGACAGCGACGCTGCGCGGGCGTCCACGGCACCGCGCCAACCAGCCGAACTGGCCGAAGCCGCTCCGAAGTTGGTCGGCGGCAAGTTCGCGGACCTCTCCGGGACGTTCGCCCGGCGCCGCAGGTCGAGACCGCTGCGTTACCAACGAGTGATTCCGTGCTCGGCACCATGGCGTTCCGACGGAAGTCGGCCGCCGGGAGCCTCGACTCCGTCCGGCAGCAGCAGGATCTTGTTTGCGATGACCATGACCGCGTCGCTTCGTCGACCGCCACGGCCGCATGGCGTACTCCGGCGGCCTTCGTCGCGTCGATGTGCGGCTACGGTTCAAGCCCGCTACGATCGAAGGCCGACGGGACCAAGAACCTGACGAGTTCTGTCCATCTATTCGACCGCTATCTGGCGGTTTGGAGGGACGAGCTCATAATGGCAAACTACCTCCGACCGTTTCGGGCGGGCCGCTAGACACGGCTTTGTAATCTTTCGCTCCTTCAGTCGTGGCACGAGATCAGAGCGCCTTCGCTCCAACTTCGAGTTATTACGGCGGCGGCAGGGAGAAAGACTGGATCGTGTCATCGGGGAAGAACGAGCCATTCTGGCGACTTTGTGCGGTGATTCATCCGCACAAGGAACCCGATCGAGCATTTCGATGAGGCCGTCATCAAGGCCTTCAAGTTCGGGTCCGTGATCGGCGTCTCACCAAGACACAGGAGATCACCTCGAGGCTCGGCGTCAACAAACTTTTTTCGCATGGCGGAAGCGATGCAGCGGACCAGCGACGATGCCGTCCGTGGAAACGCGACTACGACCAAGGTAAGCTTGGTCTAAACCAAACAGAGGCCGGCCCGTCCAACTCCAGGGGCGCCGACCAAGGCGCCACCACCAAGAAGCGAAAGCGCGATCGCAGAGGTGGTGGAGGGCTACCGCGAGTGATCGTCTCGGCGGATGGCCGCCATGAGGTCCTCGAGGTCCGAGGCCAAGCTCGGGAGGACTCTAAGCCTCGCCAAGGCCGACCCGATCCGCACCAGCGAAGAACCAAATTTCGGGAGGGCCAGCGTGCGATCCCGACGGCCGATGCTCGGCGGCCGGGTCGAGGGCGCTGGGTTTGACGAAACAAAGTTACATCTTTTCCACAGGCGGCCGCCCACGATCTACTGACTGCGAGGCTTGGCGAAATAAGCTAGACGCCTTCTCGATGGGCGGGGTGAGATGCCCATGCTCCGAGGATGACGACCACCGACCGGGTGAATCTTTGGCGCGAGCGGGGCGACAACCTCGACCGAGTTCCAGCAAAGCGGCCACGGATCGGCGTCATCTTGGTGGCTCGTCGGCCTACCGAGCGCGAGGTCAAGGCAGCCGCGCGTACCATCTACCAGTCGCCATCGAAGCCCACCGAGCAGCCCTGCAAGTGGGCCGGCGCCACCATCACCTTCTCCCCGGAGGATGCTCTCCCAGGTATGGCTCGAGACCTAAAGACCGCCTTGGTCGTGACCCGACCATCGGCAACACCACGGTCGGTCGCGTCATGGTCGATGGCGGCTCTCTTAACTTCTTCAGTGGCGTGAGCGCTCGGCCGGATGTAGATTCCCGATCGAAAGTCAAGAGCATCACCATACCGTTCTTGGGATAGTCCCCGAGTTCGACCACCCCTTAGGGCGGTTGTCTTGCCGGTCACCTTCTGTGGCTCGACAATTCGCACCGAATTGATCACCTTGAAGTGGTCGAGGGTGACCTCCGTCATAACGCCATCCTCGGGCGACCGCCTTGGTCAAATTCATGGTCGCCAACCATTATGGCCATCGATGCATGAAGTTACAGCCCCAACGGTGTCATCATCGTCGCGGGCGACCTACAAGCGGCGCATGGTTGTGAGACCAAGGCCTTGGCCCTTGCGGCATCTTTGCCCAGCGTGGTCGAGGAGACGACGAAGAACGCCCGCCGGAAGGCGGCGATCTGACCTAGCGGGAACGGCGTCGTGTGCCGACGGCGAGCGACTTCGACTAAAGGGTGTCCACGTCTCCGATGAGCTGAGTCCCAAATAGGAACTCGAGCTCGTCACCTTCCTTCGCGCCAACAAGGGTATATTCGCATGGGAGCCCGCGGATATGCCCGGCGTCCGAGGGAGGTGATTGAGCACAAACTGCAGGTGGGATCCGGCTCCCGACCTGTGCGCCAAAAGCTGCGTCGCTTCTCCCCGGAGAAAGTCGCAGTCATCAAGGAGAACCTCGACAAGCTCTTGAAGGCCGGCTTCATTCGTGAGATTAACTACTCCGAGTGGTCGCCAACCCGATCATCGTCTGAAAAAAGGGAGGAAAGTGGAGAATGTGCGTCGACCATACGGGTTGAACTCGGCTTGCGAAGGACAATTTCGCTCACAAGATCGACCGGATCGTGGACTCCACCGCGAATGCTAAGATCTTGAGCTTCTTGGATGCTTACTCGGTACCACCAGATCAAGTGGCGGTCGACGATTTAAAGCAAGACCTCCTTCATCACGCCGCTTGGCACCTATTGCTATCGACCATGTCATTGGTCTGCGCAATGCGGGGCCACTTTTCAACGTCGATGACCAAGACTTTCGAGCCCCGGATCGGGCGGAACCTTGAGGTCTCGTGGGCGACATCATCGTCAAAAGCCCGCCAAGGGCGACCACGTTCGCAACCTCGAGGAGACCTTCGCCAATCTGAACAGCACAAGATCAAGCTCAACCCGAGAAGTGCGTGTTGGCGCGGCGTCCGGTGGGTGCTCGGCTACATGATCGGGGCTCGGGGTTGGACCAAACCGGAGAAGATCGAGGCGATCGAAAAGATGGCACCCGGCCTCGATCAAGTAGGTGCAAAGCCTCATCGCCGCATGGCCGCCTCGGCAGATTCATCTCGAGGCTCGGCGAGCGGGCTCCCATTCTTCCAAACCTTGCGCAAGCAGGGCTTCGAGTGGACTCGAGGCCAAACGATCCTTCGACGACCAAGGCATACTGTCATCCCCACCCCTCCCCATAACGCCACAACACGGTGAGAAGTTATCTTGCTATATCTCATGCCACCCCCCATTCTTTGTTAGTGCCGTCTTCGGTAGCGAAGCAGGGCCTCAAGAAGACCCATTTATTACGCCAACAGGTCTTGCACGGCCCAAGGAGCGCGCTACCCGCAGTACTGTAAGTCGTTATATGCTCTCCTCATGGCTTCGCGCAAGCTCGGCACTATTTCGGGCACACTCAGGTCGTGCGTCGAGCAACTTCCCTCGGGGACATCTGAGAACCCGGAGGCGGCGGGCGAATCGCCAAGTGGGCCATGGGCTGGCGGCGTTCGGCGTCCGTGTCGTGGCGCGCGACGACCATAAAGTCGCAGTGCTTTCGCCGACTTCGTGGTCGAAAGCGACGCCGCAGCCCGCTCCCGAGTTTCGGTCGAAGACGAAAAGCCCCGGTCATGTTCTTCGACGGCTCGAGATCCTTCAAGCGCTCGGGCCGGATCCTTATCCTCACCACAAGCGACAAAAGCCGAGGTATCGTAATTCGTTTTGGCTTCTCGGCAACCAACAATGTGGCGGAATCTGGCTCTTTTGGCCGGCTTATGAGCTTGCAAGGCCTTGGGAGTACGCCGCCGGTCGTGAAGGGCGACTCGGCTCGTCATCAATCGGTGCAACAAGGACTACCAAGGTTTCGGGAGACTTGATGACAAAGTACCTCGCCGAGGCGCCGCAAGATGGAGAAGTGGTTCCAACTTTGAGCTCAAACACATCCCGGAAGGACAACTCCAATAGCGGACTCCTCTCCAAGCTTGGCTCCTCCGACGACGAAGTCCCACCCGACGTCATCCTCGAGACACTAGCGGCCCGTCAATCTCCGACCAAGAGGTCGCGCCGCCATGGTCGGGTACACCCTCTGGCCGAGGCCATCCACGATTTCCTTGCTCGGGCGACCTACCACCCGACCTGCCGGGAGAGCGGATCAGCGGCCAAGTAGTCTCAGACACGCTTGTCGAGGAGAGCTTCTGACGCAATGTTTCCGCATCTGACGCGGTGCATCTCCACGGAGGAGGGTAAGTACCTCTTGCATGACATTCACTCGAGGCCTCGTAGGCGCACTCTTCGTCTGAGACAATGGTCGGGAAGGCCTTCGCATGGGGTACTATTGGCCCTCGGCGCCAGATGCTCGTGATATCGTCCGCACCGCCGAGCTGCCAATTCCACGCCGAAGTCGCATCAACCCGCCTACGCGCTCCGCACCATCCGCTCGCGTGGCCTTGTCGACTGGGCCGGACATCCTCGGTCCTTTTCCTCAAGCGTGGGAGGGAAGAAGTTTACGTTCGTCATTGTCGACACCTTCACCAAGTGGATAGAGGTGAGCGGTCTTGACCATAATCGCCGGCGGCGGTTCATTTTTCCGCTTGTTCGTGGTCACCGTGCACGGGTTCCATGCAAGATTATCACGACAACGGTACTCGGTTTACCGAAGTTGTTCCAGAGTTTTGCGAGAACTCGGCATTAAAATTTGCTTCGCCGGTGGCTCACCCCGAGCAGCGGAGCAATGAACGCAGCCAACCGCAAATCGTTCAGGTGTCAAGAAACGAGTCGCAGATGAGCTCGGCCGACACGGCAAGGCACAGGTGGGCGAACTTCCCACCGCCCTATGGTCTATTCAGACCACAACAAGCCGAGCCACAGGGTCCACACCCTTCCACTCGTGTTCGGCACCGGCCGCCCCGCCTCCCGAGGTCACGGCTGGCTCTGCCGAGGTCGGCTTGGTCGACCAAGTCGACTTGGCGAACGGTCTCTCGACCTCACCTCGCGAGAAGAAGTAAGATGTCGTGCATCGCCACGATCAACGCACTACTGCAAACTCTTCGCGGACATGCGTCTCGGTCGATGCGACCTAGGAAGCTCCTTGTTGGGGACTTAGCCTCGAGGCGGATTCAGAGCTCGTCCAAGACTAACAAGTTATCCCATGTGGGAGGCCCCTATAGAGTTGTTTCAACAGATCGCACGGGGGCTTCTGGAAGCTAGCGATGCCCGACGGCAGAGAGCTCTCTAGCTCGTGGAATATAGATCGACTTCGGAAGTTTTATGTAAACCCTATGCCTCACATTTCAATAAAGGCGATCTTTCATGTTCTATGTTCGCTCACGATGTTCTTGCTATTTCTTTTTGAACGGTTCCTCATTTGTTTTTTCTCGAACACGACCTCGTCTTGCGAACACATTCGCTCTGGTCTAAGCGACGCAGTTTGACGTTCACCGCTAGCTTAACGAGCTAAACGTAGTTTAACCTCTTCGCAATCTAGCTCTTCCACGTGCTCGGGCTCGAAGCCGAGAACCTCGCCGCTTTAGCCGCCGAAGCGATATGCATGGTCGCAAGGACCATTCGAACACTAACGATGACCGCTTCGTGCCCTTCTACCATTGCGTAATTGTTCCTCCACTTTGCGGTCGTGGCCTCGTCCATGTTTAAGTCTTGTGCCCGAGGCACGCTGTCGCTCGACCTCGGACCCAACGGGCCGGTAAGGCTACCCTATCGGCAAGACGACCTAGAAAGCACCGGAGCGACCAATAAGCAAAGCAAGGAAGACTTCAAGTATCCCCAAGCTACGGATTTACAACAGGACGAGGTTTCTTTGTACACCAAAAACAAATCACTTTTGTTAGTACATTCCGCTCTTTGATGTTTCCTTACAGGTCGGCCATCTCGGGTAAGCTTTTCTGCTCGCCGAAATGGGCCACTCTCCTTTAGAGCCGAGGGCTTGTCGAAGCATCCACGGCTCGGCGTCGTTAAATCTTCAAGCCGGGCCAGGCATTCTTCGCCGCTTACCGACGCCTCGAGCTTTTCTTGAGCCCGGGACCTTAGTCCGGGCCCAAGGGGCGATCTCATGGGAACCTTCTCAGCGCCTCGACTTTAGTGCGTTCGACCTCGGCGCCTTGGTGGCATGCGTTCGAGCTTCCCCTCAAGCTCAAGGATTTTGGCCTCGAGCTCGGGGGCGCCTCGCCCTAGAATGTGCTGCTCACGCAATGCCCTCTCCTGTGTCCTTGACCTTGGCCCGCTTTCGGTTTCAAGTGTCTTGTTGACGCTCCCAAGTTCCTCTTCGAGTTGGAGTATTTTGGCCTTGTGCTCGGAGTTGACGCCTCATGAAGCCTTCTCGAGCCTTGATCTTGCCCCTTCGGCCTCGGCGCCGTGGGCTGAACGTGCGCGCTCCTGCTCCACGGCCCTAACACAGAAGTCGCGTTCGGAGACCCTGGTCCGCTCGAGCTCTTCCGCGTGGACTATCTCCTGCGCCCTCATCGTCCGGCGTAGATCATCGAGCTCTTGGGCCTTCTGCTCGAGCTCCCCCTGCTCGACCTCAATGGTCTGCACGAGCCGGACGCGCTCAACCTCCCGCGCCTCCACTGCGTCGAGGAGACCCCAAAGACGACAAAGATACTCTCGAGGCCTTGTAACCCTCGAGAGGCACAGTCGATCACCTTCACGACGAAAAGGATGGCCCAAAAGTGAGAGGGGACAAGGAAGTCAAACTGCGAGCTACGAAGTCAGCGGGAAGACCCTCACCTCGCCGAGTCGCCCCTCCAGGCGTGCGCGGGTGAAGTCCTCACGGTCGTCAATACGATCGCGAGGGATCTCCTCCTCCTCGTCGACCGCCACGCCGGTGCCGGGATCGACCACGCCACCGATGGCGACTTGGGCGGGACTCGAGTCCCGCCGGGCGGCTTGGTTATCCGCCTCCTCCGGTGGGTTGAGGCCGCCGACGGGAGGACATAGCGGCAAGCCAGCCCGATCTCCACGTCGGGGTCCGCTCGTCTCGGCGCCAAGGGGGCGGCGGATCCGCCTCGGTATTCCCGACCTCCGTGGCACAGGGGTGCTGCGCCTCGGCCTCGGCCACGATCCGGTGGGGAGGTCTGTGGAGCTTCTGCGTCTGACGCCCCGGTGACCGTGGTCATGACCTCGGCCTTCGGAGCGATCGTGGTGGTGGGGTCTTGAGGCCACTTCAATCGTGGCCTCAAGGCCTGAGTATCCTCACGGGCGTCGGGAAGCTTGCCGATAGCATCTGCTGTGGGCCTCGCCAGTGTCGTAGTCCGCTACGACTCCATGGGCTCGTTTTCTTCGGACGAGTCGTCGAGCCCTTGGTAGAACTCACCGACCAAGGGCTGGCCCGAAGAAGTGCGTGTCCCACGACGATCGCGGCGTGGTACCAGCTCGAAGGCGTTCTCCTCCTCGGACTCGGACTGCCTTCCTGGACAACAGCCATCGTCAAAACGGGCAAGTTTCGAGCTCGGGTGCTCGAGGTCTGCGATCAAAAGCATACACTAAGCCAGAAAGATACGAAAGGGGCGGCGCAGACCGGGATGCCAGGGGCTTACCTGGGTCACCAGTCTCCTCCTCGTCGAAGGTCGTCGAAGGTCTTGCTGCCCCGATGTTGAGGGGATGTCACGTTTGCGCGTCCTCGCGGCCTGAGGTCTCGGGGTCCGAGCCGGCTCCGCATCACCTCGGCCGCTGGCGAGGGCTCTGGGGCTCTGGGGTGTACCAAGACTGGCGGCGGCAGCAAGGCCTCTGCTGCTACACGAAGGGAAACTCGTCAAAACGGCAAGGCGCGGGAAAACACAAGCTCGGGGGCTCGACCAGAAGGGCCCTTACCATGGCACGTCTCCCCGCCGACATGGCGCTTCTTCGCCTCCGTTCGGCTTGGTCCGACCGGTGGAGGTCGCTTCTTCCCCTTCTTGCCCTGCCCGGGCAGTGGAGCATCCTCTGGCCGTGTCCAAGAACTCCCGATGGGCTGCAAGCGGGCGGGCTCGAGAAGGGGCTCGTGGGTATAAGACTCGGCGCTTGGTCGGGTGACCTACCTCGTCCTTTCGACGGAGTACATTCTTCGACGGGGTTGCCGATGACGTACTTTCGTCGCCAACTTCCAACATCTCGACCATCTGGCGGAGACCCAGATTCTTTCGCACCGCAGGCAAGCGGTACATCAAGAGAGGATCGAAGGGTGTCGCAAGCGGACCTTGGGACAAAAAGACTTACTAGACGTGCCCTCGCGGTAGCATCGTCGGACCCGGATCTCGAAGAAGGGTGCTCCTCCGCTTTGAGGGGACACGCGGTTCGCAGAAATCGTTAGCGATCGCTTTGCCGTTAAGACGCGTGTGGCGCAGATATGGATGAGGGCGATGGCCTCCTCGTCGACCTCGAGGTCGTCCGACCGAGTCTCCTTCTTGCGGTTGGCGATGGGGTCCCATCAGACACCGGCGTCCGGCCTCGCCCTCTTGAGTAGAACCGGCGCTGCTCCACTCGGCCGAGGGAATCCCGAGGTCGAACTTAGGAAGGCCCACTTGAGCCCGACCCGTTGTCAAGTAGAGGCAATGACCACGGGTCCTTCCCGGGCGGAAGAGATCAAATACCGAAAGAAGAGCGAGGGTCGGGAGAATCCCGGGAACCCTCGCATAGATGGGAAAAGATGGTGAGAGAAGAACGGAGTTTGGCACAGATTGATGAGCTCGATGTCGCACTGGAGAGGACCTTCGCGATTTAACTCACTCTCCGGTCCGCAAGCCAAAGAGGACGTAGTGCTCGGTCGAGCGATCTCATCGTCCTTGAAGCGCGCGGTCTCGTTGCTGCGTATCGCCATACAAACGAGTCCAGCTGACCCGGGGACTCGAGCTCTCTCATCCTCGAGTCCGACAGTGCTCCTTCCTAACTTGGTCATGGCGATCGTCTGGTTTTGTCTGAGGGGGAGAGGAGGACCTTGCTTGGGCGAGAGGACTTGGAAAACGAAGGGCTCAAGGGCGAGAGCTTTTCTTGCTGAAGATGTGGCGCTGGGATTATGAACCGCAACACGGTAAAATCCAGTCCACGGCGCCTTAAAAGGCGTGCCAACTATGACATGACGGCTGTGATTAAGGCTTGGGCTACGGAGTCGAGACGCCGCCAGGTGCCCACCAACCGTTCACATCCGTACCAACATCGAGAAATCGGAAGGTCGCCAGGTGTCGTGGCCAAGAGACTTGCCTTGTGGTCTCCGCCCGACCTCGACCAAGGAGTCAAGACCTATGAAGGTTTTTTCGTCTCAAGAATAAGGCTCGAGGTCGTCCTGAGGGTTCCCTCCGACCTAGAGCCTCGGGGGCTAGCTGACGAGGGCTGGGTACCCCTTGACCAGCCGGAGTGTGGTCAGCAGATTCCCACACTCGGAAGGCTCACGGCTGCGACTGGTGCATGATTGGGCGCTGACCTCGGCCTTGGCGCACCAGCTCGGCACCTCTCGACCTCGAGCTCGGCGGGGTCTCGATGAAGCCCCCGGTCCGCCCTAGGATTTCGGATCGCATTTGACCGACGGTTGCGGAGAACGGGTCGTGGGGTGGCTCAGAGTCGCCGCAAGTTCGGGGCGATTCTTGCCGACCCTCAAGGTGCCAAGGCCCCTCTCGAGGATGCCTCCGGCCGTTATGTCTGAGAGGAAGTATAAAGACCAGGGCGCATGAGCTCCAAGGACACGAAGACAACACAACACACACAAAGGCTCGAGTTAGGAATCACCATTACCGTCTTAAGTTGTAAACACCGCTCTGTACACCCATATAACAAGAATCACCGCCATGAGGCGATTGAGTAGAGCTATTACCTTCACGGGGCTCGAACCAAGATAAACTCTTGTCTCGTGCTCGTTGTCGCCTTGCTTCACCATCGCCCCGATCGATTTTCTTCCTTCGTTCGAGTAAAACGCAGCTCGGGTCCCATAAACTCTCTGACCCCTACCTCTTTCTTGCGGTTGACGATCCCGATCGTCGACAGAAACCATATTTGCAAGAAAGAACTGCCTATGTTGTTGATCTAAATACAGGGAGGGACTATTATGTTTTATTTATTCATGTTTCTTCTATCATAGCAAGGGTTTCATGTCACTAGGCTGGTGCAAAGTTAGGTCTAGGTATTATAACGGTTATGTTATGATCTCCTTGCTGACACACCGAAGGAAGTGTGTCAACTGGCCTGGCAAAAGTGGTTGATTATTTCTTATGGGTAAAGCTGCACAACTCTGCAGAGTATAAATCTAATCGATTAGCCGTACCTACGGTCAAATGCACTTAGTGGCATCATCACTTACTTAGCTCTTGGTATTTTCAAAAATAGTTTTGCTTTGGAAATGATGTGGAGTAGTACACTTCATGACGAGTGATGACCATGGAGTGGTTTTAAATAGTCAAGTAAATTGTGGTGAAAAACTTATAAATTCTATCATACTTGATTAAGAATTGTGCCATTTGAAAATTTCGTTTATAATCTACCATATGATTATGCTTTATTTCCGCAATGGCAAATTAACGGAAGAGCCTTCCTCTTTTGTCATAACTTGCATTCTACTATAATTGCATCTGTGATACACTTCAAGTCTTGCTGAGTACACAATATACTCAATCTTGCTTTCGTTGTTATTTTAGGTGATAATACAAAAATCCCCGATGACATATATGATTTCACAGGATTCAGGCACTACAATGATGATATTTTCTAGGGTTTTACCTTGTCTGTTGCCTGGGGATTATGGGTTGGAGGCAATATGCAAGATAAATAATTTTCCACTGCAATATTTTAGCTTGTAATACTTGTACTCAATCTTATTACGCTTAAGTGAATGTAATATATCTATGTGTATGGATGTGATTCCAATTTATAAACTGTGCGTACTAGCCATTGATCATGAGACTAGTACTATGTGTACACGGATCTCATTATTAATAGTATTATCAAAATGGGGGCTTTACAAGTTGGTATCGAGCCACACAAACTGTACGAAAACCCCAGTTAGTATGGCCGTTAATTAAACAATTGAAAATTTTAATAAGTTAAAACTCATGCTAAGCTATATATATTCTTCTTTCTGTTATTTATTTCTCTCCCTGTCTTAATTACCCATTAATACTTCTTATCTATGCTGGATAAAAAAATTATAATCTCTTCTTTACTTAAACAGATGGACATTATCCTATGCCATGAAACTAGCGAGCACAGGACGCTGGCATGAGGGGCATACTTGCTAGGATGATGGATGCAGCTCTGTTTATGACAAATCACCACTATACAGTGTACTACGTTCCTCTCAACTCTTCCACAGTGAAGTATGTGGCCAGACTGCATATTCCTGCTTGAGCCCAATTTGATGAGGGAGAGCGCTATTTTTACGGCTATGGGTCAACCATAGATACCTAAGCTGCATACTACTTACCGCCTATATCCTTCTCATTCACCATTCGAATACACTGTCTATCCTGATCCTACAGACATCTGGTTGGACAAACTCTACGGTATGGTGGAGTTTAGCAATGCTACTAATGCTCGTCACCACCAACTAGCCAAGGAGGCCGTAGACTACCGTCGTTGTGTGGGTTACCTTGAGGGAGTGATTGCCCCGTTTGTAAATATAGGTTTTATCTCTCACTCTGTCCTAGGTAATGCCACACCAGCCGCTCCACCAACTCCTGTTGCAGTAGTTGTTCAACTACTCTGGTCTCGCCAGATGCTCCTGTCGCCACTACCTCTCCTACTCCCGCTACACCGACTCTTCGATTCCGTACTGCGCGCATGTCAGTGGGAGGCAGTAGCCCATGTATCACCAAGCATGATGTTAACCCTAGGCCATCCAGCTCCTGCTGCCCTACCTCGACACAGGTTTATCGTCGACGTGATCCTTTTCTGGCTACTTCCATAGGAGGTTCCCTGGAGAAGGCCTCGACACCAGAGGGCGACCATGATGCTACCTTTACAGGATGACTTCAGCCTGATAAGTTGGGATAGGGTGGTCGTAGAAAGACTAGTG
Source organism: Guadua angustifolia (assembly GCA_036346375.1). Lineage (NCBI taxonomy): Eukaryota > Viridiplantae > Streptophyta > Magnoliopsida > Poales > Poaceae > Guadua > Guadua angustifolia. Next base: position 34,426,662 of record CM070513.1, read on the forward strand.
TTGCCACTTTATGTAAATATAGAAGTTAGTTGGACTTTTGGTACTGTATGGCTCTATGTGTAAGATATTATATGGGAATGAAAACTTTTGGGTTCTAAGGATTTTCTGTGTGTCTTGGATTGCATTTGTGACTATTTAACATAAGAGTTAAAATTTTCATGACCTTGCAAACCTTTTTAAAGTTACTATAATGAGAAATAAAAATAGATGCATGTCCTGGAATTATAGCATACATTCTTTAAAGAATGGATATGTTAAAAAATATATAGTTATTGTAACACTTTCCTTTTGTTTTAAAATTATCATTTTAGAAAAAAATATAGTTATTTTAATCCTTTCCTTTTGTTTTAAAATTATCATCTTATTATATTAATACTAACCATTCTTTTCTTAAAAATTTCAGATGGCCAAAAACATAATCTGGACTGACATTGCAAGAGAATTGGCTGAAAAATTAAGACATGGAAAGCATACACCTATCTTTGATATCAAGCAAACACAATTTGGGTATAAAATCCGCGGTCACGCCACTACAAAACTTCAAGGCCGAAAATTGCACCATAAGGTGAAACACCACAACGACACCAGGCATGAGGCAATTTAGGAGACAGGATGTAAACTTCTACGACTGATTTGCAAGGTACATAATATTAACATGAGTGCATATGTTCATACTTATGAAGCCTAGATGGGATCTCAAAATCCCACAACAAGACCAAGGCGTCGGACTAGCAACCGACGTGAATACTTGCAACAATTTCAGCCAGCTGGAGCACCAAACCCTCCACTTTTACCCTCTAGTTCAGAGAGCAGTTGTGATGTAGATTCACCACCATCCTACCCGGTAGTGCGAGGTGTAGGAATCGTATGTAGTGATTCCGATTAGAGAGTAGTAGAGTTTTATGTGAAAAAAGAGTCTGTACGAGTCAGTCAATCTGTAAGATATGTATATGTATTCGTAATGTGATTTTGGTATTGTACGAGACTTTGCCAAGAAGTTATCTTTTTATGACTTTATGGAAATCCCTCGCCAATTAATAACTTTAGAAGTGAAAATTTGTGATGAGATGATCCTTGAAGTAAAACTTTGTATTGCATCTGTTGCTCAAAATGTTACTTGAAAAATCAACTACTAATTGTTTAATACTTCCCTATGCTATTAAAACAAGTCTTGTCTTATTACAAGATGCCGATAACACGATCCCTTAGTCATCTTCTAGAGAGTGAAGCCACTCAAACTCAATCTCAAAGAGATGCAATTCCAACCTCGACTCAACCCAATCCAATGCATCCCTTAGCAAGAGCTTCATCATACCATCCTATTAACCGCAATAATCCTCCTCTAAGTCAGCAAAACCCAACCTTAGAAGAAAAATTACCTGATCCTCCAACAATGACTCAAGTGCTTGCTATGATTGAGCAAAATCATTAGGCACACACTCTACTCCTTCAGCAGATGGTTCAGAATACTGCCAATATTGGCGCGGCCATTACTAGAGGTGGCAATGGAAGCGCTCTGTAACATCCTCAAATTTAGTTAATTTTTTAATTTTATAATTTAATTTGAATTTTTGAGAATTTCTGGAATTTATTTGGATTTATTTGAATTTCTGAAAATTAGTTCTTCTCTGTAAATTAATTTAACAATGAAAAGTTTTAATGAAATTTAAACGGAAATATTTTATTTGAGTTCAAAAAGTCCTAAAATATTTTTTGGAATTTTTCTAGAATTTTTCTGATATTTTAAATGCCTCAAATAAATTAAATGAATATTCGGAATTATTTTTAATCGCAAAATCATTAAAACCCGGATGAACAATGAATGGGCGAGCCCATTATCAGTCGCCGTCGAAACCCTGTGCCGCCGATTTCACTTGCTCGATCTACATTGTCTTGGTGTGATCGCTCGTGTCGTTGCTGTTTTGCGCCGTTGGATCGCCGCGTGGACGGACGGATGGTGGCCACGTCGCTTCGTCTTCGTCTTCGAGTAACGCCACAGCCGCCGAGCGTTTCGGTTCATAACCGCCGAATTTACTCGCCGCCGTGCGTCTCCGCCGCTTCATCATCCAGCGCGGTGTATAAAGCACGTCGCCCCGCACCCGTCGAGCCCTTTCAGGCAAACCGAGAACCACTTTAGAACGTGCACGACCTCGTCGTAGTTCCGAAGTCTTCTGCTGCCATTTGCTTCGCCGTCGGTGACTCTCCGCCGCCGTCAAGACCACCGGAGTAACGCCCGCGCTGAACCGCACCTGGGAAGCCAACTCGTGTCGCCGGAGAAGCCTTGGAACGCCGTCGCTTTGGTCATCTTCTCCAGCTCCGGTCTTCGAACGTCGCCGCGCCATCGTCGGAATTCGGAGCTACATCAACCGTTCGATCAGCAACCAACGTACGGGATTCATCCACGTCGGTTTTGAAACAGTGAGTGCCATCTTCTAACCGTAGCCGTAGATCTAGAGATCAATGGTTAGGATAGCGCCACGTGCCCGTGAGGGATCACCCACGTGTGCTCATAATCAAGTAAGTGTCAGCCGTTAGATCTTTGATGCACGGTTTAGATTAAGCCATGTAGCCATGGTACAGTAAACCCCATTATCAATTGTCAGCCGTTAGATCAACATCATGCGGTTTATATTTCGCCACGTAGCTCATTTTACTATAGCCTTCAATCCGAAATAATTAAGTGTTAAATTCGAAGTAATCCGAGCCGTTGCTTTTGAATCGGATGGACCGGATTTCACCGCGCGCCGAGCTAGTCTCGCGTCGACGCGTGTGCGCGGGAATCGAGGCGATAGAGGCATCGGTGCTGTCGATGTCACTCGGATAGTGGCTGCCGTTCGATTTTGATCCGTCGGTTGAAGTTGCGCCGCGTGTCAGCACCGTAGTAGCTGATCAAAGTGTTGGTGCAATCCTAGCCTTTGATCGTATCGCACGAATCTTGGCACATGACCGGGTCAGCCGAGTCGTTAATTGATTTAATCCCCGCCGTTAGATCTTGATCCGAGAGTTGATATTGCACCACGTGTCGACTCCGCAGTAACCGAGCCGAAGCGTCGGGTTTGATCCGACCGTTCATTCTTGATCGGACGGCTGAGAGTTAATCAAGCTCTCGGGTGATAATGCGCTGACGCGTGTCATGCTCGGATGATCGACACGTGTCCGTGCTGACGTCAGCGGCTGACGTCATCAGTGGGGCCCACTTGTCAGATCTAGTAGGGGTCAATGCTGACGTCATAAATCGGGTTTTTTCGTAAATAAATATATTCGGTAGAAAATGTTTTCGTTGCTGACGTCATAAATAGTGATGATGATGTCATAATTAATTTTAAATATATATTTTTCGGTAGAAAATCAACTCGGCGCTGACGTCATAATTAACCATGCTGACGTCATAATTCTCGGATTTTCCGTATAAAAATAAATGGAGAAATTTGGTTTAATCTTTTTGGATTTATTTTAAAACTTCAAACGCTTGTAATTTTTGCATTTTAACTCCGATTTGAGTGATTCTAGTTTCTAAAAATTTGTAAAATCGAGATATATTTAATGGTAAATTTTATGGAATTTTTAGAGGTGAGTTTGCTCTCTATAAAATATATTTATTGCGAGGGGGAATTTCCAGTACAAGATTTGACTTCGGAACAGGATCAGCAACTTTTCGAAGGCAAGTTATGCTTTGACCATGTTGCTCCTAATTTTTGAAATATAATTTTGTTTTAAACTATGCATGCTAAATCAACTAAAAATGACTTTAATTATTTTGGGTGAATTAGCTATCCAACCAAATTGTTTATGCCACCTTGATATCATTTGTATGCCATGATTCCTTGATAACCTAAGTTGGGTAAATCTAGTTGGTTGATGATAATGTGCCAACACGGGAGGCTGGACCGTGAATAATTGCTTAGCCATACTTGTTCGTGAATCATTCTATTTGAATTACAAAATCAACACTGACTAAAGAATAGTGAATGCTTTTTAGTGAAATGTGGAATGGTGTTGGTATTAACCTTGGAATGTAGAGACCTGTGTGGTTCTACATGAAAGAGGAATATGACCATGTGTTGCACTGTTAACAACTGAGGTGAAACTGATTTAGACTGGGGCAAGTGGACCGAGGCTTCGTGCCAGGTGGGCCTGTGTGGCAAATGGGGGTGGGATGAGTGTTGTGAGGGCTGTGTGCCAAACTGAGAGAAGGAAGTCTTGCATTGGTCAGTTAAGGACCTTACCTTGCAAGCCTTTGACCTGAGTCTCTCGTACAACCACATGTCTGAATGGGAAGACCTAGTTTAGTAGGATTCTAATGTCTTACCTTTGATACCTCGGGTGGCAGTTACACGGGGGTAATTGTACGGGGGAGCGTGCCTGTGCTACGGCTTGGTACCCTATCCAACGGTGTTCATCGGTCCTATACTTCGGCTCTGTGTGAGGGAAGTGATAGTGAAGGCAACACGGAGAGGTTCTTAGGCTGAGACAGAAGTCTCTGAAAAACTTTGTTACGATTAATCGCCTGTGTGGTGTGCGACTGTATCTTGTGGGTAAAGTGTACAACCTCTGCAGAGTGTCAAAACTGTTCGAATAGCCGAGTTCACGGTACTGGACAATGCTCGGGGATTACAGTCAAGGGGTAGTGTTCTAAAAACAAAATGGAATGGGTGGCTGTGTGCCAGAGTTGTTGAGTAAAGATGTTTAGGAACTGTGTGTCCAAATTATTGTGAAAAACAACTTGAGAAATATGATAGTTATATGACTTTGATGCTTTCAATCTAAATAAATAGCAGTTTAAAATATTGATGCAAAAGCAAAATAACCAGTATAGCCAATCCCTTGAAACAAGCCATGCATGTAGTAATAGAAATGCATCTGTGCATAACTTGTTGAGTACGGTGTGTACTCACCCTTGTAACAAACTTACGAAAGAGGAGACTACGCCACCTATGAAGAGGAGTATGTCGAGGAGCCGGAAACTAGGGCAAGCCTTCGTCAGAGCGACCGTGGAGAAGATGGACATCACGACTTTTATATTTTCGCTGTTGAACTTTGTTACTCGATTATTGTAAGCCTGCGTGTATAACTATTGTAGGGATGACCATAAGGTCGTACACTCGTTTAAATAAATGGTTGCAATACTTATTTGATATTCCGCTGTGTATGATGTGATATTATACCCTGTTGAACCTGTGTGCACTAGCGCGATCCTGGACTAGTGCTGATTACACAGTGTGTCCGGATTTGCAAATTTCGGGGCACGACACGCTCCTCATCACTCCAAGTTAAGCGAGTTTCACAAGACTCGACATCCTGCTTTTTCCACCTTGACTGACCCCTTGGAAGCTAATGATTGGCTCCATTCGGTTGAGAGCAAGTTGGCCATTGCTCAATGCAATGACCAAGAGAAGGTGCTCTACGCTCCTACCAGCTACAAGGAGTTGCAGCAGCTTGGTGGGAGAATTACCAAGCCATAGTGCCTCAAGATCAGGTCATCACTTGGGAGGGTTTCAAGGAAGTTTTTTGAAAAATTCATATTCCATCTACCTTGATGGAGTTCAAGAAAAGATAATTCCTTGATCTTCGTCAAGGTAGTATGACAGTAGTGGAGTACCTTCATTGCTTCAACTACTTGTCCAGATATGCTCCTACTGAAATTACCACAGAAGAAAGGAAAGTTGAGCGCTTTAGAGACCATCTAAATGATGAGATAAAATGGACCCTTGTGGCTCACGACATCCACGACTTCCAAACTTCGGTGGATAAAGCCCTTCGAATGGAACAAGGAACTCGAATGATTGTGGAGTCACGCAAGCGAAAGTGGATGGCTCGAAAGAATACCAATGTTAATTCTTCCAAACCATGACCCAGGCAAGCCTCCAATTTCAAATCTTCTGCCCCACCACATCAGCAGAGATGATAGGGTCAAGCTCCTCGCCAACAATCACCTGCACACCCCTCCTAGGGATGGCAATCAGGTGTGGCGGGTACAAGTAGTACTCGCTCATACCCATACCCACGAACCAAATTCTTCCCTACGGGTATACCCGCAAAGGGTCACGGTGAAAAATCTTGCCCATACCCGTTGCCTGCGGGTACACGATACCCGCAGGTATACCTATTTTCCCGCCACCATTAACAATCTTTTCAACCAAATGGCACTAGGAGCTAATGAGCTATGGTACTAATACAATCTTTTTGATGAAGTTATGGGTATTAGCTACATTCTATGGATTAAAGAATGATTATCAATGATTCAAAATTTCAAATGTATATGAGAATAAGAATTAAAATAATATATGCAGACAAATAATACACGGATGCTCAAGTTCAACAATTACTGAAATGAGTTACCACAAATTGGGGATAAAGCTAGGGGCCAACTGGGTGCCTGTTCTAGCCCGTATATCAATAGGACATGGCGGGTAATCGGGCGGAGTGGGTACGGGTGAAGCTCCCTCATACCCATACCCATTTGCCCGTCGGGTAGAGTTTGGCCCCTATAAACATACCCGCGGGTAATAAAAGAGAAACATACCCACCTCTATTAGGGTTTTTACCTGCGGGTACATGGGTAATCGATTAAGATTGCCATCGATCCCTAACCCCTCCAATAATGTTGGCAAAAGGTCTTTCGGTGCACAAAACTCGGCGGCCAATGTGACTTGCTTCCACTGTAGTGAGCGCGAGCACTACGCCAATAAATGCCCCAAGAAGACTTCAACTCACCCGCAGCCTCACAGGGCACAACAACGACCCCCAGGTCACTCACAAGGATCTGGAGGATCTCAAACCTTTAGGGCAGCTCCTAGTACTACTGTGATAGGTCCTACTCATGGTCGGTTGCATCATGTGACCGCTGAGGAGGCAACTGGCGCGCCTGGCGTGGTGCTAGGTACGTTTCTTGTGCATTCGGTACCAACTTTGGTGTTGTTTGATTTTGGAGCTTCCCATTCTTTCATTTCTAAGAAATTTGCTGATCAAAATGAAATTCCCACTAATCTCATATCAACTGACATGTTAATCTACTCGCCTAGAGCCAAAATTAAAACCACTAGATTTTGTCCTAAAGTCAGCATTGAGATAAATGGAGTAATATTTTTTGTTGATCTCATTATCATAGAAACTTCAGGCCTAAACATAATACTTGGCATGGATTGGTTATCTAGGCATAAAGGATATATAGAATGTGCTAAGCGAACCATCTCTTTAATAAGCCCTGAAGGGATAGAAGTTGAGTTCTCATCCAATCAGAATGCTCTATTTTATCGATCATCTCTATGTTCTATCACGATGAAAGAACTTAGCCAAGTACCAGTAGTTTGTGAATATCCTGATGTTTTCCCTGAAGAATTACCAAGATTATCGTAGGATCAGGATATGGAACTCTTTATTGATCTTGTGCCTGGAATAGCTCCAATTGCCAAACGGCCATATCGAATGCCTCCAAATGAACAAGTTGAACTCAAGAAACAACTAGGTAAAAATTGAATAAAGGGTTCATTCGCCCGAGCTCATCTCCGTGGGGAAGTCTTGTTCTATTTGTTAGTAAAAAGGATGGTAGCATGCACATGTGCGTGGACTATCATGCCTTAAATGATGTTACCATCAAAAACAAATACCCTCTTCCTCGCATTGATGATCTATTCGATCAATTAACTGGTGCTTGAGTCTTTTCAAAAATTGATTTGAGACATGGGTACTACCAATTAAAAATCAAGCCTAGTGACATTCCAAAAACTACCTTCACCACCTGATTCGGTCATTATGAATATGTCGTAATGTCCTTCGGACTTACCAATGCACCCGCCAGTTTTATGAGTCTTATGAACAAAACCTTTATGGAATATTTGGATAGGTTCATTGTGGTCTTCATTGATGACATTCTTGTCTATTCTATGTCTAACAAGGATCATGCACAACACCTTTGCATGGTACTCGAAAAACTTCAAGCCTACAAACTTTATGCCAAATTTGAAAAATGTGATTTCCGCATGAAAGAAGTCGCATTCCTGGCATATATTCTTTCAGAGGGTGGAATTTCAGTTGATCATGGTAAAATTCAAACAGTCCAAGCCTAGGAACAACCCAAGTCTGTCCCTCAAATCCGAAGTTTCCTTGGTCTAGCAGAATACTATCATTGCTTCATTGAAAATTTCTCCAAAATTCCTAGACCAATGACCCAATTGCTCAAAAAGGAAAAGAAGTTTGAATGGACACCTGAATGCGAAACAAGATTCCAAGAATTTAAAAGGAGGTTAACCACGGCCCCAGTACTCGTGCTACCTGATGTCCATAAGAGCTTGGATGTTTATTGTGATGCATCATGGCACAGCCTTGGCTGCGTGCTGATGCAAGAGTCAAAGGCTGTAGCCTAAGCTTCCTGACAACTTCTACCTCATGAGCAAAATTATCCTACTTGTGATGTAGAGCTCATTGTTGTAGTTCATGCTCTCAAAATTTGGCATCATTACCTCATTGGTAATTGATGCAATATATACACTGATCAGAAGAGCTTGAAATATTTCTTTACTCAGCCAGATCTGAATCTTAGGCAAAGGAGATGGCTAGAGTTAATCAAAAACTATGACCTTAGTATTCAATACCACCCTGGTAAAGCTAATATCGTAGCCGATGCTCTCAGTCGCAAACTCCATTGCATTTCTATTTCGGCCTACACTAATCAGACTGAACTACAAAATGAATTCCAAAAATTTAATTTGGGTATAGCCAAAGATGGCTACGTGGCTGCGTTAGAAGTCCTACCCACCTTGAAATCCAAAATTAAGATAGCCCAACTCAAAGATCCATCCATCACCAAGATTCATGAAGAAATGAAGCATGGAGCTAAACCAGAATTCATTGAAAGCCCAGAAGAGGTGCTTCTGCGTGGAAACCAAACTTATGTCCCCAATGATCTTGAACTTAAAAATCTTATTCTGAAGGAGGCTCATGAATCCTCACTTTCTATCCATCCAGGGAGCACAAAAAATGTACCAAGATCTTCATAGAGAGTATTGGTCGCCAGGTATGACAAGAGACATTGTTGCTTTTGTTATGAAATACGACATGCCAGCGAGTCAAGGCCGAGCATCAATGCCCAGCTAGTCTCCTTCAACCCCTGCAAATCCCAGAATGGAAGTGAGATGATATCAGTATGGATTTCAATACGTGTCTGCTCAGGACTCGAAAAGGAAATGATTCCATATGGGTTATTGTCGACCGGTTAACTAAAGTGGCTCACTTCATATCGGTCAAAACCACATATTCAGGAGATAAACTTGTTGAGCTATATTTAGAAAACATCATGTGATTGCATGGTGTACCAAAAACTATCGTATTTGATCGACGAACCCAATTTACCTCTCATTTCTGGGAAAATCTACAAAACCTCTTGGGAACCAAATTAAATTTTAGCATAGCCTATCATCCTCAAACTGATGGGCAAATTGAAAGAACAAATCAAATTTTGGAGGACATACTAAGAGCTTGTGTACTATCATATAGCACTAACTGGGAGAAATGTCTGGCATTCACCGAATTCTCCTACAATAATAGTTTACAAGCTAGTCTCTAAATGTCACCATTTGAAACACAATTACGGAAGAAAGTGCAGAACTCCTCTCTTTTGGTTTGAAGTAGGTGAAAGAAAATTCTTCAGTCCCAATCTCATTCAAGAGGCCCAAGAGCAAGTAGATATGATCAAAAGCTGACTGAGAGAAGCTCAGTCTCATCAAAAGAGTTACGCCGATAATCGTCAACATGATCTCAGCTTTGAAGTAGGTGATCATGTTTATTTAAAAGTCTCACCACTTCGTGGAGTTCGTCGTTTCCATGTCCGTGGCAAGTTAGCCCCTCGGTACATTTGACCTTATCAAACTTTGGAAAAGAAAGGAGAAATGGCGTACACATTAGAACTGCTGCCACAGCTATCGGATGTTTATAATATCTTCCATGTATCTCAACTCAAAAAGTGTCTTCTTGTCCCAACTGATTTCACTCATCTGGAAGATATTGATCTGCAACCCGATCTATCTTATCGTGAGCATCCAATTCAAATTTTAGAGGAGGCAGAATGTCATACAAGGAATCAGTCCCACAAAATGTTAAAAGTCTAGTGGAGCAATCATACTGAAGAGGAAGCCACATGGGAACGCGAAGATCATCTCCAAACGAAATTTTTGGATTTCTTCTAAACCTCACCAAATCTCGAGGATGAGATTTTCGTAGGGGGATAGATTTTTCACATCTTAAAAATATGATGAAGTAAGAAATCTAACTCAAAGATTTTATTTTATTATTTTGTGATTTTCTGGATTTTCTTGGGAGGTTTCTTGATTTCTTGGCTTTTCTTGCTTGTGCTTAAAAGGAGAAATCCATATAGATAATGAGCAAGAATAAAACCCTATGTCAATAAAATAAGTAAAATCTCTAAAAAATCTAGAGAGATGACCAGGACTTTATATAAGAATTTAAAATGTCATATGACATGATAAATGGTGAAGTGAAAGGCAATTAAAGGGGATTTGACAATGAATAGTGACTAATGTTAGAATTTAATAAAAAATAATTCAAAGCTATTTTGATCTGGAAATTTTATATAATTTTTAGAGAGGTCATATACATCCACAATAAAAATATAAGGAAATAATAAATTATTTTGGACCATTTAAAAATTCAAAAACCGAAAGATTGAAAATCTAGAAATGACAATGTTAGAATTTTCATAAATTAAATAAGGAATATTTGAAGCTTAAATTTTTAGTAGAGCTTACTATAGCCATGGTAAACTTGTAAAAAAATTTAAAATTTTTTATGATATATAATTCTCCAGAAAAATGGAAAATAGAGAACACAAAAATTGACCACCGTACATTGTTAAAATTTTTACAAATTCTGGGTGTCTCATCTTAATTTGAAATTTTAACAGTAAGACTAGCCTTGTCAAAATGTCTCATGTGAAAATTTTTAGAAATTTTTTACATAAAAATTATGGCCCAATTTATGACCCTACCTTGATGTTAGAACGCAATGGGGGGTGAATTTCCTTCCTTTCAGCTGACGAGTGGGCCCCTTTCTCTGAAGCGAACCAGCCTAGCTTGCCAACCTTCGGTCTCTAGCTGGTGGTCCCGGACCCATGCGTCAGCTACTCTTCTTCATCTCCCTCGATGCTACCGAGTCCCTGTTCTTCTGCTCGCCCGGTACATCAGCCATCCCGTGCCTTAACTCCATCCACACCGTCGCCCTCACCGCTGTGCTATGCTCCGGTCTCTCCAAGACACCTCTTTCGTCACCCATGTGGGACACTGGGCACTCGCCTTACCTCTCCGTGCGCACGGTAGCACTGTAGTGCAATCCCTCTTCAATGGTGCCATACAACTAGTCCTTGGCTCCGTGAGGATTTGCCTCTGTCTTCTTCTCCCTTCCAGCTATAAAAGCCTCTAATTGCTTCCTGACTTCTCACCCTTGACCCCCATTCTCCCATTCCAGTAATGCATGGCTAAAACCTTCATCTCCCCGTGAACCGCCATTTCCAATGAATCTTGAGCTCAGGGGCTAAAGATCAATTCAACCTTTACGGTTTGCCATTCTCAAATTTATTTGGCACTAGTAATACGAGTATCTAACGATCATTTTGCCTCTTTTAAATCTAGCTCTCGCCCACTGGAATACCTCCGCGTCGCCACCCTTCTTCTCCACGGTCGGCAGCAGGTGGTGGTGCAATCTAGCTAACCCCGTCACCGTATTCAGGTAAAATGGACCCCATGAACCTCATAGATGCCCATAGAACCCTTTCCCGGGGAAAATGAGCCCGGTGTGAGCTTGCCACCACTTCGCCCTTGGCACCACTATGTGGCTCATGGTGGCAGCCCACTCCAACCACCTCTGGCGATATCCTAGCCCACTGGCAGAAGCGCAGTAGTGCCTTGGTGCTATTCCCACTGTCTCCTAAGCAATCCCTAGTGTAGGATCAAGGATAACCGACTAGAGGGGAGTGAATAGGAGATTTCTAAATTTTTCTACTCTTATTTCAATTTTAAAGTCCACTAAGTACTATTTGCAATTTTAACAATTTCAATACCGAGCACTTCTAATGAAACCAAAATTTTTCCAACTTACACAAGTACTCCAAGTATAATTCTACACTAAGAAAAAGTTTAAATAGCAAGAATTGAAACTTCACTTAAGAGAATGAGAAATTCAAACCACAATAGGAGAACACAAGAATTTTTATCATGTGGTCTCGGAGACTTGCCGGTCTCCCCTACTCCACGTTGAGGTGGCTTGAACTTCTTCAAGCCAGCTCCACTCGCTTGAGCCTTCCTCGATCACTCATGGTAGCTCTTCCCCACTCCGAGTAGGCGAGCTCCTTGCCTTCATAACGTTCGGGCCTTCACATAAGCTTCTTTGTGAAGATCACCGAAACCTCACGCCTCCAAGCCGTCTAGGAGGCGGCAACCTCCAAGAGTAATAAGTATTGACGCTTGCTCGAGGTCGAAATTGAGTGTCTAAGGCTCAACACTAAATGCACCACTCAATTTGCTCCTAACTCTCTCAATGAAAGAATTTTAATGTTCTAAGAGTTTGGGAGACTAACAAGAGCTCAAATGTATTCAATGAGGACCAAAAAATACTCTTGAATGCAGGTGAGGGGGTATTTATAACCCCCACCAACCAAATGTAACCGTTGCTCAAAAGTTACCCAAAATTGTGTTGAGGGGTCGGTCATACCGCCCCTTGGCCAGTATTACCGCTCCTCTATACCCAACGGTCACTGTGGAGCAATTAATGCCCGGTCATTGACCGTTGATCATTCGGTCGGTATTACGGAGGAGGTGTGGTACTACCGCTCGCCGGTATGACCGCATGCTCTCCGGTCATACCGCCCTCCCAGGTACCAAAAACACCTTCTCTGGAAAAAAGGTATCGGGAGGGGTGCGGTAGCACCGGCGGCCAGAATTACCACATGCCCTCCAGTCATACCGCCCCTATTGCACCAAATGCACATTTAATTTTATGTTGATTTTATTTTAAGATCATTTGTTCCTAAGATGTCTAATTTAGTATGTTTTGAGCCTCGACACTTTTCTCGACATCAAACTTATGACAATGACCCCTCTTAATAGTACGGTACCTATTCTAGCAATCTGATCTTTTCTCTTCAAACACCGAGATCGGTAAAAGCTATGAAAAGGTCCTTAACTTTTATACCTTGGTCATCTTGCCTTGTTGTGTTGATCTTCTATTTATTGAGTCGATGCTCTTATGTCCATCGCGTCTTGAATCAACCTATACTCAAAAATACTCAATTGAAAGATATTAGCCCTTTAAAACTTTATTGATATCAATTACCAAAACTCAACCGAAATTGGGGGCCTAGATGCTTTCACCTAGACCCTAGCCTTGTCGGCGATGTGCCCTAGCTCATCCTTTGTTTTTCCATCGTTGACTTGCGGGGCCCCAACGTTAGTGGCTGCCACTAAATGAAACACAGTCGTGCAAAACCAAAAAAATACGCCTTCAGTGTTGTGAAGACGTATTTTCTGAATTTGTGGAATGTAAGTCTAGCTGAGAGTATTCTATTACCTACAACTTCTGGAATTCTAATCCAAATTAGCTAAAACAAATTTCTAAATTCATATAAAATCAAGATCTTTTAGAATATGTAAAAATATTTTGAAAAAGAGTCCAGTGAAAATTTTAAATTGGAATTCAAAGAGAGTGATAGGAAATATGCTCAATATAAAATTTCTACAATCATGCTTAGAGTTAAATGGAACAAATTTTTATGGAATCCATATGCTACTGAAACCCAAATATGTAAAAATATTTAAATCTAAACTTGTCTTGGATCATTTTCCAATAAAGATGTAATTCAAAATGCTAAGTATTATGAAATGCATACTCTTTGCAAATAGACTCTAAATTGAATAGAATTAATTTCTTAATGTTAGAATGGCAGAAGGCTAGTTGAATGAAGAAGAATATGTATATGTATATATATATACAACCTTGCAAAAATTTGAAGATGAAACTCAATCGTATTTGAAAGATATGAAAAAAACAAATTCAGCATGAATAGTAATTTTTCACTGTTTAGCACTATTTATTTTGCTATTTGTCTTTTTCATATCTTTCAAATGCGATTGAGTTTCATCTTCAAATTTTGCAAGATTGTATAGGCTCACCTCCCCTACATATGGTAATTTTTTGAGAATTTTTCAAAACTTTTACGGGTAGTTTTCACGGTAATGGTGGCTTGCACCAAATATGCCCCCATATATACACACACATATATATGTATATATATACATATATATAACATGCTAAAATAAAGGTTCCTTGAACACATGTACATAAGACATAATAACCACATCTGTCTTCGAAAGCAAGTGTTTATTTGGATTTTCTACTTGTATTCTTTTGCTCTCATTTTGGTTTATTGTTTGTCGCATGATTTCTTTTATTGGATGACAAGTAGAACCCAACGTTTCTTATTTGGTTGATGACGAGGTCGCCGACGACCCGGACTACCTACCAGACAACGAATAGCAAGGCAATCACCTCCTTGAACATCTTGATCCCACTATTTGAAATAAGTACTTTACATGGTTCTTGTCAAAATTAGTATGTATGCAAATAATTTGCATAAAAAGTGATGTGATGGGATACGGGTAGATATATCTAGCCACCCTAAAAAGTTCTCACAAAATATGGGATTGCGAACCTTGATAATCTTAGCTTAAGGGTAGACGGTACAAGATGTCACATGGGTATACAGTCTACTTAACCATGCTTAGCCATGCTTAGTATATACGTAGTTATCTTCCAGGACTGAAAGGGAGTAACGAGGGTGTTTCACGACTAAAAATGTTGGAATATGGTAATTTGGTTAAAAACCCAAAAATAAAACTATGGATCTGATACAAGCATGTATGGGCAATAGTCGGTTGTGCAAGGGGAAGACTTGTACGTTGTGTAGGGGGGATTCATGCCTGAGTCGCCTTAAGGACCGAACTATTATATTGTTTACAAGCCAAGAAAACTGTGCAACCACAAGTGTTGAAATGGGACAGCCTTAACCTATTAAGTTGCTTAAATCTGGCTTTGCACATTGGTAGGTGGGAGATATATAGTACAAGCATTTCTTTCAAGGTTTGCTTGCAAGGGGCTTCCACACCTCAGTGTGGGTAAATGCATATCAGTACAACGGTGTACGCCTTACTATAGAAAAAAACCGTATTTGTAGCGAAAGGCTGCCTACGTTGTTGATCTAAATACAGGGAGGGACTGTTATGTTTTATTTATTCGTGTTTGTTCTACCATAGCAAGGGTTTCACATCACTGGGCTGGTGCAAAGTTAGGTCTAGATAATATAAAATTTATGTTATGATCTCATTGCCAACACACCAAAGGAAGCGTGTCAACTGGCTTGGTAAAAGAGGCTCATCATTTCTTGCAGGTAAAGCTGTACAACTCTGCAAAGTGTAAATCTAATCAATTAGCTGCGCCTACGGCCAAAGGTACTTGGTGGCGTCATCACTTAGTTAGCTCTTGATATTTTCAAAAATGGTTTTGCTTTGGAAATGACGTTGAGTAGTACACTTCATGATGAGGGACAACCATGGAGTGGTTTTAAATAGTCATGTAGACTACGGTGAAAAACTTATAAATTCTATCATACTTGATTAAGAACTATGCCATTTGGAAATTTCATTTATAATCTACCATATGATTATGCTTTATTTCCACAATAGCAAAATAACGAAAGAGCCTTCCTCTTTTGTCATAACTTGCATTCTATTATAATTGCATTTGTGATACACTACAAGTCTTGCTGAGTACGCATGTACTCAATCTTGCTTTCGTTGTTGTTTTAGGTGATGATACAGAAATCCTCGATGACATATATGATTCCGCAGGATTCGGGGACAACGATGATGATATTTTCTAGGGTTTTACCTTGTCTGTTGTTTGGGGGTTATGGGTTAGAGGCAATCTGCAAGATAAATAATTTTTTGTTGTAATATTTTGGCTTGTAATACTAGTACTCAATCTTATTACGCTTAAGTGGTTGTAATATATCTATGTGTATGGATGTGATTCTAATTTGTAAACTATGTGTATTAGCCACTGATCATAGGACTAGTATACTGTGTGCACACGGATCCCATTATTAATAGTATTATCAAAAATAGGGACTTTACAGCTCCATTAGATGAAGCTTTTCCTAGCTTTATATAGTATAGATTAAAATTATTTCCATCTACTATTTTTAGCTAATTAATTATTATCAAACATATATTAAATTTAATATATTAAGATATTATATTTTAATAAGCATTGATTTGTAGTGATCTAGTTGCAATTTAATATTTAGACCTAGTTCAATTAAGGTTAATTTATATATAGTTCAAATTAAGGTTTAGATTTTGTTTGTTTTTATTGACCTAACATTTTGTAGATGACTTAATTTATTATGTAGCTCCATTAGATGAAGTTTTGCCTAGCTTTATATAATATTGATTAAAATTATGTCCATCTACAGTTGTTAGCTAATTAATTATTATCAAACATATATTAAATTTAATATATTAAGATATTATATTTTAATAAGCATTGATTTGTAGTGATCTAATTGCAATTTAATGTTTAGACCTAGTTCAATTAAGGTTAATTTATATATAGTCCAAATTAAGGTTTAGATTTTAGTTTGCTTTTATTGACTTACATTTTGTAGATGATGAATTTATTACCTAGCTCCATTAGATGAAGTTTTGCCTAGTTTTATATAATATAGATTAAAATTATGTTCATCTACTATTGTTAGCTAATTAATTATGATCAAGTGTACATTGAATTTAATTAATGAAGATTTTATATTTTAATAAGCATTGATTTCTGGATTGTAGTTGCAATTTAATGTTTAAACCTAGTTCAATTAAGGTTACTTTATATATAGTTCAAATTAAATTTTAGATTTAGTTTGTTTTATTGATAACCGTTTATGCTAATTAATTGTAGATAGACCGGATATGGATGTACAATGCAGACCATTACAGTCAAGAATACATCGATAGTATCTCTACTTTTGTAAGAGCCACCGAGAAGGACAAGTTGCAAAAGAAGAAGAAATACATACATTGTCCATGCATTGATTGCAAGAATGAAAAGATGTTTTCAGACAAAGAGCATATCCACTTGCACTTGATTCGAATGGGTTTTTTACCTGACTTTACATGTTGGACAAGGTACGGTGAAGAAGAGATCATGCATGAAGGTGATAACATCGTCGACGATGGAGCTGGCAATATAGCAGCTGACATCGGTTATGGATCTGATGAGGATAGGTTGCTCGTCGATGATGATAATAATCTAGCTCAAATGTTAGGTGATGCATAAGGGAACTACACTAGTTAGAGAGAGTTTAATCAATTCAAGGGTTTGATGGAGGACTCGGATAAACCTTTGTTCCCGAGTTGCAAGGAGGAATACACAAAGTTGCACACCGTGCTTTCACTACTGAAATTGAAGGCAATCAATGGTTGGTCCAACAGGAGTTTCACGGCGCTGTTACATCTCTTAGTGGACATGCTTCCAGAGGGAATCGTGTTGCTTGAAACCACATATCTTGTAAAGAAGGTTATATATCCCTTGAGATTGGAAGTAGAAAGAATACATGCATGTCCAAACGACTGTATACTCTATCGCAAAGAGTATTCAGACATGTATGTATGTCCGGTGTGCAAAGCATTGAGATACAAGCGTAAGAGTGATGATAGCAAAGTCATCGAGGTGAAGAAAGGATCTCCCGTTAAAATGGTGTGGTCTTGTGACACTATGGAATGCAGGTGTACAGATACGGGATGAGTACAAACAAGAGTACTTCACTCTACGTGCATTGTTATTTTGCACCATTAATGATTTACCTGCCCTAGGTAACCTATCTAGCCATACTTTAAAAGGAGCCAAAGCCTGCCCCAGTGCTTGGATAAAACCAATAGTGTGTGGCTCAACCACTCGAGAAAAACTGTGTATATGCATTACCATGGTTCCTTCGAAGGAATCACCCCAACCAAAATGCAGATTTTTTATTTTTTGGGCTTGGATTATTTGTGTCGGTTCTGGTAGGAACCGACATTGATAGTATAACTTTGTACGTCGGTTTATGGTAAAAATCGACACTAATATATGAACTATGTGTGTCAGTTCTTTCTTAAAACCGATACTGATATGTTGACTATTTGTTTCGGTTCATGGTAAGAACCAAACTGATATGTGAACTATGTGTGTCAGTTCTTTCTGGGAATTGACACTGATATGTTGACTATTTGTGTCGGTTCGTGTCTAGCACCGACACTAATAATGTTATTAGTGTCGATTTGGAAACCGACACTGATAATCCCCGATTATCAATGTCGCTACATCTATGTTGGTTTGAAACCCGATACTAATGTCGATTCCGAACCGACACAGATGAACTTGTCTATAGTAGTGTCGTTTCATGAATTTTCCTAGATTTGTATTACATTTGAAACATTGAACGCAAAGAACGAGTTCAATTATTTGGTTTCAATGAATAAAAGATGGTTCTTAATGATAAGTTACATATTTATATTCTTAATTTATTACATATTGCATAACTTTTTGTGATTAAAAAGTGGTCATAAATACAATACATGTGGCCGTTAATACCATGAAAGTGCCCCAAGTACACTTTATGACGATGAAATAGGTGGTTGCTAATATTCCCTCCGTTTGCATTTGTAGGGCGTATAGACTTTTTAGAGTTGTTCCTCTTTATAGGGCGTACGAAGGTAATTTGCTTTTATACCCTAACTATAACTGTATGCCTCTTCGTTTTCTTCGCATGCATAGAGCCATGCAATTAATGCTAACGCATGCATGCATTGCAAGAAACGGAGCGACGTCATGCATGGGCGCCAGAAACGTCATCCATCCGCGCATGCATGAGTATTAGCGGCATTAATTAGGGACAAACAGGACAAACTAATGCATTAATGATGTTTTATTGGTCTTTGCGAACAAATCTATACGCCCTACAAATGCAAACGGAGGGAGTATTGTAACAGTGGCCAACACAATGTTAACAACGACCAAAAAATGATCATTAATACTAGAAATATGGTCGTTGATACTACATAATTAATGATGATGCACACTCCGGTCGTTAATTTTTTATTGAAGGAAAATTGTAGATGGTTATTAATACTGTTAACAATGGAGCCTTTAACTATGGCTAATGACCACAATTTAGTGGTGTTGTTAACTTTAATGGCCATATTTGGACTTATAACAACCACATCTCCCATAAGTAATAATGATTTTCCATGTAGTGCATCATCGTACGCAAAATGAATCTATTGTGAAAATTAAATGTGTAATTATTACAATATTTTTATCATATACCTCTTCTTAATTTGATGTTGACAAAGTGGATGAGTAGGTATAGTATACTGTTTAATAGGGCTATGTATAATCCAATAATATTAACTTTTTCTTAGATTAAGTGCCCCTTAGTTTGGGTTACGTGAACTTTGGACTTATATTGCGGAATACATAATGTTTTAGAATACGTGTAGTCAAATTTTAAAATTTTAATCACTACTAACAAATAATTTTGATCACATCGGATAGAACTAAATAATTACCTGAGTAATCGTGTCGAGCCTCGATCAATAAGTGACGAGCATTTGCAACGTGCTTCCTCCATTTTTTTTATAAGGCGTATTTTGATTTTTCACAAGGATTAAGGTTGCGTTGACATTGACACTACTACAAACTGCTTTATCCGACCCCCATCACTGTCGGGTAGGCCCGACCCGGCAGTGATAATATTATCACTGCCGGTTCTAATTTCAACCGGCAGTGATAATATTATCACTGCCGGTTCTAACTTCAACCGGCAGTGATAAGAATAGTATAATTTTCCCGCACGCATGGAGGCAATATCATTGCCGGTTTTAGAGAGATCCGGCAGTGATAATAAAATATCAGTGCCGGTTTATATAAAAAACCGGTAGTGATTTATCATTGCCGGTTTTTGTTTTTAACCGGTAGTGATAAGACCATTTTCACTGTCAGTTTTACTCCATAACCGGCAATGATATTACTGTTCCCCAAAATTAGTTAAGATACAGAACATATCAAAGCATAATTAGTTAAAAAATAGAACATATTAAACACAGAACATTTTTAGTCCAGAATTACATATTTAGTCCTAATTTTATATACAAAATATAACGGGCCAACGGCTTTTAACCGTTTGAAACCCAAAATGGCGCAAACTATATCCAAAAGTCGTCGTCCTCCTCCTCCTCCTCGTCGCCGGAGCTACTGCCGGATGACCGGTCGGAGTTGCGGCGGTGCTCCTCCTCCTCCGAATCCGATTCGGTGATGGAGTTGGTCTTGCCCCAACGCCGAAGGAGATCGCCGTAGCCGCTATCGTCGTTGCTCCTCCTCCTCCTCCTCTGCCTCCTCTTGCTCCTCCTCCGCCTCCTCCTCCTTCTTCTCCTCCTTCTCCTCTGGCAGCGGATCAGTGCTTTGCTCAGTAGGTGTTCGCTTCTTGGGGGGTGCCATTCCTGCCGCAATTGTGGTTGTGAGAACCTTAGATTGAGGAGCTGTGCATTATATAGAGGAGGAATGGGAAGCTCAATAGTTGCCAAAATGGGGGAAGCGCAATAGCGAAGCGAGTAATGCTTGAAGAGCCACGGTTGTTGGCGGCGGGAGTTGGAAGTTTCATATCATCACTGCCGGTTCTAACTTAAACCAGCAGTGATAATATTATCGTTGTCGGTTTTAAATTAACCCGGTAGTGATAATATTATCACCGCCGGTTTTAAATTAAACCGACAGTGATAAGAACAGTGTATATATAACTGGCACTGATAAAGTCATTTGGGCGGGAAACGACTCAATATCACTGCCAGGTTTAGATAGAGAACCGGCAATGAAAGTATTAGTGTCGGTTCAACAGTGTAACCGGCAGTGATAAAGTGAATTGCGCGCGAAACGGCAGCCTTATCACTGCTGGTTTTTGAGATAGAACCGGCAGTGATATATTACTGCCGGTTCAAGAGAATAAACCGGCAGTGATAATATGGCACTATATATACCCTGGCTCCCTTCCCCAGCTGTCCGCAAGAGAGGAGCTCTGCTCGCTTGATTGGGGTGGAGAGGGGCAATTTTGCTCTCAAATTTGGTGTAATTTGTCGTTTCTAACTTCTGATCTAAGGTTCGTATATTGTTTAGTTGGATATTACGTTCTATATTTTTGTAGGTTGTGATCAGAATTATTGATTGCCTAGTCAACACTATTAGATTTGTAATCTAGAGTTTAGATTTGAAATTACCAACTTTTATATGTATAGTGATTGCATTTAATACGTTG
The DNA here is from genome assembly GCA_036346375.1 of Guadua angustifolia. Lineage (NCBI taxonomy): Eukaryota > Viridiplantae > Streptophyta > Magnoliopsida > Poales > Poaceae > Guadua > Guadua angustifolia. The sequence goes on from CM070513.1 coordinate 34,448,059, forward strand.
ATTGAATTTAAATGTGGTAGCACTTCATAATTAACTATTGTTTAATCTAAATACTTAAAATTGTTTCTTTATTTCGTGTATCTTAATTAAATACTTCTGTAAGTAATGTAAATTTGCTGGACGGACCATTATATATAACAAATAGCAATTATTTAATTGATTTTACAATCGAGATTTGGATATAGATTTATATATAACTAATAGCAACCACGTATCAGGCCAAACATTCATCGATAACCATGAAGGTCGGATCGTAACTTAATTAGTTGTATAATTAAATATATGCTTTATTTTATATGAAGATCAAGCTTCAATTTGTAATATAAACATTTTGTACGAAGGACATGCTTCAATTTGTAATGTATGGAGTATTGATTATTATAATCATCCAGAAAAAGTAAATGTTCAGTGGATGAAAAGGTATGTAATTGATGTAAAAAGGCCATGCATAAAAGAATTATGTTCCTCATCCAATACTCCTTGATAAAATAGTACTGAAATGAGAGAAGAGGAGACAATAGTACTCAAATTTGTTGGACGGACCATTACATATAACTAATAGCAATTATTTAATTGGTTTGACAATCGAGATTTGGATATAGATTTATAAGTAATGAAAATTTCTAGATTAATTAGAAACCGTCTGTAATAAGTACTGTAGCCATCACAGACGGTTATATTTAGAAACCATCTGTGATATTTCTTTCATCACAGACGGCTGTCATATAAAACCGTCTGTGATATATTCACTGACGGTTTGAATACATAACCGTCTGTGATGTTCCATATCACAGACGGTTTTTCAGAACCGTCTGTGATCGTGCATCTGATATAAGCCTCGTTGTAGTAGTGATAACAAATTAAATGTATAAAACAATTTGTGAGTACTTATTGATTTACTGAGATTTTATTTGTCGTAAATATTTGTAGATGGATGTATGAAGCGGACCGTCGCGATAGAGAGTACTTTAATGGTGTGACAAGTTTTCTGAGCGCGGCTGCGGCGTACAAGTCAAATAAGCTGATGGACTATATTTGTTGCCCGTGCATCGATTGCAAGAATGAGAAGCAATTTTCGAACCTTGAGGCGATCCATGCACACTTGCTTCGAAAGGGTTTCAAGCCTGCCTATACTTGTTGGACCGAGCATGGTGAAGATGAGATTGTGCGTGAAGGGCATCTGATTGATGATGATGAAGACAACGACTCGACCGCGGTGGAAAATACGTTCGTTGACACCCATGAAGAGACATTCATCGATAACCATGAAGATGATCTAGAACAGATGTTGCATGATGGGGAGGAGGACCTCACGAGTGAAAGGGATTTTCAGAAGTTTCAGTGTATGGTAGAGGATTCTACAACACCCTTGTACCAGTGCGCAAAGAGGAGTTCAAAAAGTCGCATGTTGTGCTTACGCTGCTGCTTGAAGGCAAGCAATGGTTGGTTCGACAAGAGTTTCACGGAGCTGTTAAGTTTCTTCAGAGATGTCCTTCCAGAGGGTAACGTGTTGCCAGCAACCACGTACCAGGCCAAGCAGGTTGTTTGCCCGTTGGGACTAGAAGTGCAGAAAATACACGCATGTCCAAACGATTGCATATTGTATCGCAATGAGTTTGCAAATTTGGATGCATGTCCTATTTGCAAGGCATCTCGGTATAAGCGCGGCGATAACGATATCGAGGAGCAGTGTAAGAAGAAAAGACCTCCGACCAAGGTGGTGTGGTATTTCGCTATAATCCCCCGTTTAAAGCGTCTGTTTACAAACAAAAGGCATGCTCAATTGCTGCGATGGCACGCCGAGGAGCGTAAAAAGGATGGAATGCTTAAACACCCTGCTGACTCCGCGCAGTGGAGGAATATCGATAGAAAATACAAGAAACACTTTGCATATGATATGAGGAATATAAGGTTCGGACTCAGTACGGATGGGATGAATCCTTTCGGCAACATGAGTAGTCATCATAGCACTTGGCCGGTGACTTTATGTATGTACAACCTTCCTCCTTGGCTTTGCATGAAGCGGAAGTACATTATGATGCCATTCTCGATCCAAGGGCCGAGGCAACTCGCAACGATATTGATGTGTTCCTCAAACCACCGGTTGAAGATCTTCCGGTATTGTGGAACGATTGTACGGTATGGGATGAGTACAAAGAGAACTTCATGCTCTGAGCGTTGTTGTTCATAACCATAAATGATTACCCCTCTTGGCAATCTTTCGGGCCAGACTATAAAAGGATTCAATGGATGCGTGCATTGCATGGGTGATACAGGGAGCCGGTGGCTGAAATACTGTCGAAAAATGTGTTACATGCGGCATCGTAGGTTCCTTCGCAAGGACCACCCGTATCGCAACAACAAGAGAGCTTTTGACGGTACAAAGGAGACTGCTTGTCGGGACCCGAATTTGCAAATCCGGACCCTCTGTGTATCAGCACTAGTCCAGGATCACGCTAGTGCACACAGTCTCAACATTGGTACATATCACAGTCATAACCAACGAAATAATAAGTACTTTGATTAAATACTCAAACTAGTTGATCGACCTTATGGTCAAGTTACAAAGGTACGCCTCGCAGGGCGAAGAATTATTATAAAATCCAAATGCAGCGGAAATAAAATAACTCGTGGCGCCAACCAATTTGCCACAGGCAACTGACTGGGCTCGCTCCTTAGTTCGTTGGCTCTTCCTGAAACTCCTCCTCTGGCGAGGGGGTTGCTTCTTCTTCAAGCTGAAGTTGTGTTGTTGTGGGGTGAGTACTTTGAGCACTCGAAGAAGTCATGTCTGAAATGCAATGCTAATATACTATATGCATGGCTTAGTACAAAGGATAGGCTATGGTTCATGTGCAGTACAGCATTCCAAATAAACAGTAATAGATTGCAAAGCAGTAAAACAGTAGTAGGAATAGTAGCTTTCACAAACATTTCAATTGTAATTCATTTTTCCATCCTAATCAAATTCATCATCACCAACCCAAGTATTTTCCATAAACAAGTCATTTTCATGAAAATCTAACCCTTGACCGTAATCACCGAGCGATGCTCATTACCGTGAGCACGGCTATTCGAATAGGTTGTACACTCTGCAGAGGTTATACACTTTACCCACAAGATACGGTCAAATACCACCAAGGCAAATAACCGTGAAGCCTTTCCAAAGTTCCATCTAAACCCAAGATTGCCGCTAAGGTTTCAACACTGGAGGGACTGGTTACCACACCCAGGGCCCCCCTCTTGCGCCATGTGAGTTCTCATCCGCTTCCCCGGGCCTCACACCACCACGACAGTACCAAAGAATAGATTTCCCAGTTTACTTAGCTAAGCTCGTCCCATTACGAGGCTTGTGGTTGTATGAAAGACTCAGTTCAAATGCTCGCAAGGTTAAGTCCTTAGTTGACCGAGGCAAGACTAACCAAGTGTGATCTCAATTATCCAAAAACCAGTAAAAACCAAATCGACCGCCTGATTGCCACTTTTGGCCCACCGTAAACAATCTTGCCATTTGCCCCAGTCTAAATCATTTTCCCACCTTGTTCTTTACCATTGCACCACGTGCCATCATCAACTCAATAACACATGTCTCATTCACAAAGCATGTTCAATATCTCATTAAGTCAAGATTCACTTTGGTATTCCAAAATCATGAAATGTCCACGTGGGGGCTAAGCATACTACTTCGGTCTACTCAACCCATGTTGGCAAATTATAAAAGTCCAACTATTAATCCATATCCTAGGGTGACAAAAGATTCATGACCTACAATTATATATGACAAGGTGGCATACAGCAACTTAGGCATTTAACTAATCCCAAAACTTATTCAAAATCATTTCTATCAAATTAGCATGCAATAGTTTAAATAAAAATAATTTGCTCTAATAGGTCCAACATGATCAAACACAACTTGCCTTCAAAAGTGTTGGTTCGGTTCTGAGTTTGCTCTCGGTCGAAACCTCTCCTCGAAACCGGGGACTTCAACGCTCACGCGTAGCGATACACAAAACAATAAAATAAATAAACAGTAGACAAACATTGCTCAAAAATTCAAATAAAATTCATAAACAGAAAGATCACAATTTTATAAATTTATAGAAATTGGAATCACTCAAATCGGAGTTAAAACGCAAAAGTTATAAGCGTTTGAAGTTTCAAAATATATTTAAAATCAATATACCGTAATAAATAAATATTTTCTTTTTGGAAAATTAATTATTAGCGTCATCTTTGACACGTGTCGCCACCACGAATCGACACGCGCGGCTTTGCCGACGTCGTACCGACCGCTCCGTCTTGGCGTCGGCATGACGTCATCATTGACTCATCGACAGTGGGACCCACCGTGACGTCACCGACGTCACGGGTCTCGGCAGGTGACATGCGGGCCCGTCTTGTCGGCGACTCATGCGCCTGATCTTGGCGGCGTGGTGCGACTGACATGTGGGTCCGCCTTGTCAGCGTCACGTGCACAGTGAACGGCGACGTGGCTCTACGGCTGCCCTCGGATTTGCATCTAACGGTGGAGATTAGAAGATGAAGTTTACTATTTGTGGGGCGACGTGGCGAGATCCGGATCGTTGATGCGCGATCGGACGGCGGATGACGCTCGGGCTCGGCGACGTTGGCGCGGCGACGAGGTTTCACCGGAGCGGAGGAAGAAGACGTGGCCGGCGGCGTTTCCGTGCTCCTCCGGCGTGAAGAAGTGGCCCTTCCGACGCGGCTTGACGAGGTGAGTCTGAGGGTGCCACGGGCGACGGCGGAGGATCACCGGCGGCGACGAAACAATGCGAAGAAGTGCGGCGGACGGCTGGAGGACTTCGGCGAGCTCGTGCGGCGAAGCGGCGGCGCCTCGGGCGGTGAGAAGTGTACGGATGGATGCGTCGCAAACCGAGGAACACAGGAGAGGCGGCGGCGCATTAAATAGTGCCTTCGACGTCCGTGAAATGCGCGGAAACCGAGGCCCACACGGGCGGCGGCGGCGGAATCCGGCGGGGATACGAATAGGCGACGTGGCGCGACGTGGACCGTCGGATGAAGATCGGACGGCTACGGCGCTAGGGTTTTCCGAGCTGGGCCGCACAGTGTTCGGCCCAACACTGTTCATCCGATTTTTAATTACTTTTTCGATTAAAAATAATTCCCGAAAATAAAATAATCCATTTGGGGCATTAAAAATACTAGAAAAATTCTGGAAAAATTCTCAAAAATATTTTAGGACATTTGTGACTCAAATAAAATATTTCCAGCAAAATTTTATTTTAACTTTTCTATTATTTAATTAAGTTGATAAATGGTTTAATTCAAAATAAATCCAAATAATTCCAAATAAATCCAAATAAATTCCAGAAATTCCCAGAAATTCAAAATACCATTAAAATGCAAGAAAAGCAAAAATTGGGATGTTACAAACCTCCCCCCCTTAACGGAATCTCGACCCCGAGATTCAGGGCTGACTAAGGAATAGGTTAGGGAATTCCTTCTTCAAGTCCTCTTCGCGCTCCCAGGTTGCTTCGCTCTCAGAATGGTTACTCCACTGAACTCTGCAGAAGCGGTTCGATTTATTTCTCGTTTCTCGATCCATTGTGTCCAAGATTTTCACCGGGTACTCTTTATAAGTCAAATCCTTCTGCAGCTCGACCGACTCTAACGGCATCTGCTCTTCTGGCACTCGGAGACATTTCTTTAGTTGTGACACATGGAATACATCATGCACTCCTGCTAAAGACTGTGGTAGCTCCAACTGATACGCTACCTCACCTTTACGACTTAGGATCTTGAATGGGCCGACATATCTTGGCGCTAACTTCCCTTTAGTGTGAAACCTCTTAACTCCTTTGAGTGGGGTAACTCTGAGGTACACAAAATCTTCAGGCTCAAAGCTCAAATCCCTGCGGCGATTATCAGCATAACTCTTCTGTCTTGATTGTGCAATTTTCAACCTTTCCCTGATCATGGCTACCTGCTCTTCAGCTTCTCGAAGAATGTCCGGCCCGAACATATGACGCTCTCCGGTCTCATTCCAATTCAACGGCGTTCGGCAGGGTCTTCCATATAGTGCTTCAAATGGCGACATCTGCAAACTTGCTCGGTAGTCATTTGTTATAGCTGAACTCGGCGTACGGCAAGCACTTGTCCCACGAAGTTGTATAAGCCAGTGCACATGCCCTCAACATGTCCTCCAGTATCTGATTAACTCTTTCTGTTTGCCCGTCCGTCTGCGGGTGATATGCGGTACTGAAATTCAGACGGGTTCCTAGAGCTTCATGCAATTTATCCCAAAATCTTGAGGTAAACTGAGTACCTCTGTCCGATACAATTTTCTTCGGAACTCCATGCAAACACACAATCCTTGACATATACAATTCTGCTAAGCGGTCCCCCGAATAGGTAGTCTTCACTGGTAAGAAGTGGGTGACCTTTGTCAACCGGTCCACTATAACCCATATAGAATCATACCCTTTCTGGGTCCTCGGTAAACCAGTAATGAAATCCATTCCGATTTCCTCCCACTTCCACTCAGGTATCTTCAACGGCTGCAGCAGCCCTGCTGGCCTTTGATGCATTGCTTTGACTCTTTGGCATATGTCGCACAACGCAACATGCTCTGCAACTTCACGCTTCATGCTTGGCCACCAAAATCTTTCCTTCAGATCTTGATACATCTTAGCGCTTCCCGGATGAATAGAGTACTTGGAATCATGGGCTTCCTCCAAGATCAGCTGCTTCAGCTCCTTCTTGTGCGGTACGCATATGCGATTTTTAATCCACAATGTACCTTGCTCATCCAGCTTGAAATCCTTTGCCTTGCCTTCCTCCATTTTGGACTTAATTCTCTGAATCTTGACATCATCCTTCTGTCCCTCACGAATCTGATCTTCCAAGGTAGGCTTCACCTCTAAAGCGGCTACGAATCCCTTGGGTACAACTTCCAACTTCAGCTTCTGAAATTCCTTGCATAGCTCGACCTGACTTGCTTCCACCAACATATTCACCGAATGGCTTTTCCGGCTCAAAGCATCGGCCACCACATTGGCTTTCCCAGGGTGATAATGAATCCCCAGATTGTAATCCTTAATTAATTCCAACCACCTCCTCTGCCTCATGTTCAGATCCGATTGAGTAAATATATATTTAAGACTCTTATGGTCCGTGTACACCTCACATCTGTTTCCAATCAGATAGTGCCGCCATAACTTCAAAGCATGCACTACGGCTGCTAACTCCAAGTCATGTGTTGGGTAGTTCTCCTCATGCGGCCTCAATCGCCTTTGACGCATATGCGATTTACCTTTTCGTCTTGCATTAACACGCATCCTAGTCCTTGGCGCGATGCATCACAGTATATATCAAAGCTCTGGCTTAAATCCGGTAGAACTAACACTGGTGCCGTGGTCAAACGTTTCTTTAACTCCTGAAAACTCCGCTCACATTCCGGCGTCTATGTAAACTTCTTCTCCTTTTTCAACAATTGCGTAAGAGGTCTCGCAATCATTGAGAATCCTTCAATAAATCGGCGGTAATAACCGGCCATTCCAAGGAAACTACGGATTTGAATCACCGTCTTGGGTGGCTCCCAATGCAACACTGCTTCCACCTTACTTGGGTCAACTGCGACTCCTTCAGCGGTCATCACATGTCCAAGAAATTCCACCTTGTTCTTCCAGAAATCACACTTGCTAAACTTAGCGAAAAGTTGCTGCTCTCTTAACTTCTCTAGAACTAGCTTCAGATGTTCGGCATGCTCTTCTCTCGTCTTAGAGTAGACTAGAATGTCATCTATGAACACAACAACGAACTTGTCCAGGTATTCCATGAAAACCTTGTTCATCATGTTCATGAAGTATGCAGGTGCATTTGTCAAACCAAAAGACATAATCAGAACTCGTAGTGCCCATATCTTGGCGAAAATGCGGTCTTGGACATCCTCCGATCGAATCTTCACCGGTGATATCCTCGATCGAGGTCAATTTTGGAGAAAACTCCGGCTCCTCTTAATCGATCAAATAGGTCATCGATCTGGGTAGTGGGTACTTATTCTTGATAGTGACTTCATTCAGGTGCTCATAATCCACACACATCCCAGAATCTCCGTCCTTCTTCTTGACAAAGCGAACCGTGCTCCCCATGGCGATTTAACTAGGTCTAATAAATCCCTTATCCAATAATTCCTCAATCGCTTCTTCATTTCGACTAGCTCATCGGTTGACATCCGATAAGGTCTCTTAGCTATCGGGGTTCCTCCGGTTAACTCGATTACAAACTCTATGTCCCTCGTCTGGTGGCATCCTGTAAATCCTCCGAAATACATCCGGGTATTCTCGACAACCGCACATCTTCCATGCTAACGGCCTTCACACTATTGACCATCAACTGTCCATCCCGAGCGGCGGTTTCAAAACTCTATTTTTCTCCCACAAGGACTCTCGATCGATATGACTCTTCGTCCACGCCTAATACAACCTTGTGTTTAGACAACCATCCATTCCCAAAATAACATCTAGGGTCAGGGTATCTAACACCACTAAGTTTGCTAGAACTCTGCTCCATCTATAAGCAACTTTACCCCGAACATCCTACATCGGATCGGAGTTACGATCCCGGATTGTACTAGCAATACATGCCTAAGGTTCACCATTTTCAACCCATTGTTCACAAAAAAATCCGAGATATAAGCGAATGCGAAGCTCGTAATCAAATAAAATCTATTGCAGTCTTGAGTTGACTAGTAACTTACCCAGTACAACGTCCGATGTATTCTACACTGCATCTGCGGTAACATGATTGACTCTGCCTCTTACCACGATCGTGTGGCAGCTCCAGTGTGTAGCTCCACGGCTTGCTCTCGACGCGGTGCCTTCGTTGGAGTAGTTCCAAGATTGAAGCGAACCGTGTCACTCCTCCTCCTTCTTAGGGCGATGGTTGGCAAAATGCTCTGCTCGTGATGATAAAACAACATTTAACTGCCGATCGCTGCTCCCTGCGCTTGCATTCCCAACCCAGTGTTGGTGTCTCGAAATTTTGTCAGCAGGTCTTGGTACAGGTGGTGGCGTCGTCATCACATTCCTTGGCTGGAATCAAGAACTGGTTTGGTGCAACCCTCAAGCGCTGCGCTCCTGGCGTGCTCCTTGTCAGTGCCATCTCGCTTCGGTTGTCCTCCAGCTCCTTGCGCTTGTCCTCCAATATCAGCGCCTTGTTCACTAGCTCCTGAAAGTCAGGAAAAGTGTGGGTTATGAGTCCCACCTGCAGTCCTGAATTCAGTCCCTTCATGAATCGAGACTGCCTGGCCTTATCCGTTGCTACATCCTCAGGTGCGTAGCGTGCCAGCTGCGTGAACTTATTCAGATACTCAGACACTGATTGATTGCCCCGCTTGATGGTTCTAAACTCCTCCTTTTTCAGCTCCATGATGCCTTCGGGCACATGGTACTGGCCGAAAGCAATTGTGAACTCCTCCCAGCTTGATGTCCTGTGGGTGCTCATGAGCGGCGCGTTAGTTTTCCCACCATTCACTGCGGTTCCTTCAAGCTGATGAGAGGCATAGAGTACCCTCTCATTTCCTTCACACTGGGTAATGTGCAACTTTCTCTATCGTCCTTAGCCAATCATCTGCCTCCAATGGATTGGCATTCCCAGAAAATGTAGGCGGTCGTGTCCTCATGAATTCCGACAGCCTTGAGTGTGGCCTCTGACTTTGGGTTGACTTGGTTAACTTGGCGGCAGGCTTGGTGACTCGTCTTTGCATCTGCTGCATCATGGCATGCATTAACTGGGTCTGTGCAGCAATAAAGGCTCCAAAGTTCTGCATATCAACCGGCGGTGCTGGTTGAGGTCCTTGTCCTTCACCATCGATGTTTCCAGCTGAGCGTGAACCACTCCCATTTCCTCCTTGGTTTCCACGGGTGTTCACCATCTGCCGATTGCGCCATGGTTTAGAGACGAGAGGGAAATAAGAATAGACAAGTAATGGAGTACTTATGCGGGGACAAAGGTATAACACAAAATCTAACTTTATTACTTTATTAATATCGAGGTATGGTTGCTCACAATGCCTATGGGCCATACAACACATACCGATCACTCACAAGCATGAAAGAAGCAAATCGAACTAACACTCTGGAGTCAAACGCCTCTAAGGGTGACTCTTATTCCAAGACGCGACTCGTCCGCAGAGTCTCAATCTGCTAACTCTAACGCTCACTCGAGCCAACCCCCACCGGAACTCCCTGGTGGATACACCTGGGTGTGCTGGTGCTGGTACAAACCTATCCCAACGATCCTCCGCTGGATGCGCCTCCTGCACAAGCTCAACCTCCACTGGTTCCTACTTGACCTCCATAGGCTCGGGCTTCACTTCCACTTGCTCCGACTTCACTTCCACTGGCTCTGGCTCTGGCTACGGCTCCTGCTGTGGCTCCTCCGGGTCTGGGTCATGTAGCTCCAAAGACTGCTCCGCTCGTCCGTGCAATACCGTCTCCAGCTCCCCAATCCTCTGGATAGAGTGGGCCAAGTATTCACAAGTCTGCAACAGATGCGCCCTCGCCTGCGTGAACTCGTCACGAGACCTCTGCAGCTCCTGAACCGTCTCGTCGATAACATCCTCTTGAGCGATGACATATCTGGTCAGGTGGGTGATCGTGGCATCCTCCTCCTCTATGGGCTCTCGGTTGTAGCGAGTGTCTCTGCGTGGATGGTGACGAAACACTGTGCCATCCAACTCCCTGGGGTAGGTGCGAGCAATCTGCCTCATCGCCAGACGCGATGTCTCCTGAATCCCAGCATCAAATGACAACCTCCTGGCTGTGATGCGGATGGGACGACTCGCCCTCGCCCTATCCCTAGCATAGACTGTGATAGTGACATCCCAGGCAATATCCAGTCCTGCCCGATCCACGGTAGTCCCCCGGTAGATCGGTCTGTCATATCCTCCAAGTCTTTGCATCATACGCCAAAGCTCATGGCGTACCCTCGATCGCTCACCAAAAGAGTGGATCATCCTCATCTGCCAAAGGACACTCACGTGAAACTCAGAAATTTTTAAAACAAAGCGTAGACGTGATAAATTCAGCAGGGGGTATGAAAGAAGAGAAGGGTAAGTCGAGATTGCATTATCATCTTGGCACATTTTAGCTTTTAGAAAATAGTTTTATCCTCACTACGACCATTCTAACTAAGGGCCAGTCCTACAGTCAGTATGGCTCTGATACCACCTCTGTCGGGACCCGAATTTGCAAATCCGGACCCTCTGTGTATTCAACACTAGTCCAGGATCACGCTAGTGCACACAGTCTCAACATTGGTACATATCACAGTCATAACCAACGAAATAATAAGTACTTTGATTAAATACTCAAACTAGTTGATCGACCTTATGGTCAAGTTACAAAGGTACGCCTCGCAGGGCGAAGAATTATTATAAAATCCAAATGCAGCGGAAATAAAATAACTCGTGGCGCCAACCAATTTGCCACGAACCGATGGCTCGCTCCTTAGTTCGTTGGCTCTTCTGAAACTCCTCCTCTGACGAGGGTTGCTTCTTCTTCAACTGAAGTTGTGTTGTTGTGGGGTGAGTACTTTGAGCACTCAGCAAGTCATGCACAGAATGCAATGCTAATATACTATATGCATGGCTTAGTACAAAGGATAGGCTATGGTTCATGTGCGATCTGACATTCCAAATAAGCAAGAATAGATTGCAAAGCGATAAAAGCAAGAGTAGGAATAGTAGCTTTCACAAACATTTCAATTGTAATTCATTTTTCCATCCTAATCAAATTCATCATCACCAACCCAAGTATTTTCCATAAACAAGTCATTTTCATGAAAATCTAACCCTTGACCGTAATCACGGCGATGCTCATTACTGTGAGCACGGCTATTCAATAGGTTGTACACTCTGCGAGAGGTTATACACTTTACCCACAAGATACACCAAATACCACCAAGGCAAATAACCGTAACGAAGCCTTTCCAAAGTTCCATCTAAACCCAAGACGCTTGCCGCTAAGGTTTCAACACTGGAGGATTGGTTACCACACCTGGGGCCCCTCTTGCGCCATGTGAGTTCTCATCCGCTTCTCTAGGCCTCACACCACCACGACAGTACCAAAGAATAGATTTCCCGTTTACTTAGCTAAGCCCGTCCCATTACGGGGCTTGTGGTTGTATGAAAGACTCGGTTCAAATGCTCGCAAGGTTAAGTCCTTAGTTGACCGAGGCAAGACTAACCAAGTGTGATCTCAATTATCCAAAACCAAAAAACCAAATCGACCGCCAGATTGCCACTTTTGGCCCACGAAACAATCTTGCCATTTGCCCCGGTCTAAATCATTTTCCCACCCCTTCTTTACCATTGCACCACGTGCCATCATCAACTCAATAACACATGTCTCATTCACAAAGCATGTTCAATATCTCATTAAGTCAAGATTCACTTTGGTATTCCAAAATCATGAAATGTCCACGCAAGGGCTAAGCATACTACTTGGTCTACTCAACCCATGTTGGCAAATTATAAAAGTCCAACTATTAATCCATATCCTAGGGTGACAAAAGATTCATGACCTACAATTATATATGACAAGGTGGCATACAAAGAACTTAGGCATTTAACTAATCCCAAAACTTATTCAAAATCATTTCTATCAAATTAGCATGCAATAGTTTAAATCAAAATAATTTGCTCTAATAGGTCCAACATGATCAAACACAACTTGCCTTCAAAAGTGTTGGTTCGGTTCTGAGCTTGCTCTGGGTCAGAACCTCTCCCGCAAATCCGGGGGACTTCAACGTCTCACGCGTAACGATACACAAAACAATAAAATAAATAAACAGTAGACAAACAGTGCTCAAAAATTCAAATAAAATTCATAAACAGAAAGATCACAATTTTACAAATTTATAGAAATTAGAATCACTCAAATCGAGTTAAAACGCAAAGTTATAAACGTTTGAAGTTTCAAAATATATTTAAAATAAATATACCGAAATAAATAAATATTTTCTTTTTCGGAAAATTAATTATTGCGTCATCTTTGACACGTGTCGCCACCACAGAATCGACACGCGGCCTTGCCGACGCCACCCGACCGGCTCCGTCTTGGCGACGGCATGACGTCATCATTGACTCATCGACAGTGGGACCACCGTGGCGTCACCGACGTCATCGGTCGATCTTACGACATGCGGGCCCGTCTTGTCGGCGACTCATGCGCCGCGATCGCGCGTGGTGCGGCCGACATGTGGGTCCGCCTTGTCGGCGTCACGTGCACGATGAGCGGCGGCGTGGCTCTCTGGCGCCCTCGGATTTGCATCTAACGGTGGAGATTAGAAGATGAAGTTTACTATTTACGGGGCGACGTGGCGAGATCCGGATCGTTGATGCGCGATCGGACGGCGGATGACGCTCGGGCTCGGCGACGTTGGCGCGGCGACGAGGTTTCACCGGAGCGGAGGAAGAAGACGTGGCGCATTAAATAGTGCCTTCGACGTCCGTGAAATGTGCGGAAATCGAGGCCCACACGGGCGGCGGCGGCGGAATCCGGCGGGGATACGAATAGGCGACGTGGACCGTCGGATGAAGATCGGACGGCTACGGCGCTAGGGTTTTCCGAGCTGGGCCGCACAGTGTTCGGCCCAACACTGTTCATCCAATTTTTAATTACTTTTTCGATTAAAAATAATTCCTGAAAATAAAATAATCCATTTGGGGCATTAAAAATACTAGAAAAATTCTGGAAAAATTCTCAAAAATATTTTAGGACATTTGTGACTCAAATAAAATATTTCCAGCAAAATTTTATTTTAACTTTTCTATTATTTAATTAAGTTGATAAATGGTTTAATTCAAAATAAATCCAGATAAATCCAAATAAATTCCAGAAATTCCCAGAAATTCAAAATACCATTAAAATGCAAGAAAAACAAAAATTGGGATGTTACACTGCTTCAGCTCCGAAAGATCGCAACAGCAAAGAGATATTTGCGACCATAAAGGATATTAGAATTATCCATGGAAAGGGAGCCGGAAGTACATCAATTCCGAGTTCCGGTGATACAGCTCCTTGTGGAAAAAGAGATCAGTATTTATGGACTTACCTTATTGGCAGCACCTGGATGTTCGACATGCTATCGATGTCATGCATATAGAGAAGAACGTGTGTGACAGCTTGCTTGGTATTTTTCTAGATATACCTGGCAAAACAAAAGATACACTCAAGGCACGGAAGGACCTGAAAGATATGCAACTCAGGAAGGAGCTGCATCATGAAGACTTGGGCCAAGGAAAAAAGTACCTTCCTGCAGCTTGCTACACTTTAAGCAAGATTGAGAAAATTAGCGTGTGTGAGTGTTTGCACGGAGTCAAAGTTCCGTCCGGTTATTCTGCCAACATAAAGAGGCTAGTCTCAATGAAAGACTTGAAATTAGATGATATGAAGTCTCATGATGACACAGATGCTTCCTGTAGCAATTAGGGGTGTTCTGCCAGAGAAAGTGCGAGACCCAATTATAGAGTTGTGTTCATTCTTCAACGCGATTTCACAGAAGGTCATCGACCCGTTGAAACTGGATAAGCTGCAGCAAGACATGATCCACACTCTATGCCGGCTTGAGATGTGCTTCCCTCCATCCTTCTTCGATATTATGGTTTATCTCATTGTTCATATTGTGAAAGAGATACAGTTTCTTGGCCTGTGTTTCTACATCGGATGTACCCTTCGAGAGGTTCATGGGGTTGTGAAGAAATATGTTCGTAATCGACATCACCGTAAAGGTGCATTGTCAAGGTTGGGGAACCGAGGAGGTCATCGAGTTCTGCATCGATTACATGGATCTCAAACCGATTGGTGTGCCCGTATCTCGCCATGAAGGGAGGCTACAAGGGAAAGGGACACTAGGTCAGAAATCGATCCGTACAAATGATCGTGCTTCATTCACGCAAGCACATTTTACAGTTCTGCACCAATCAGTTGTAGCGGCCCCGTATATCGAGATGCACAAGAACATGCCACGAAGACAAAACCCATGTAAGTCTGAGGTTTGGATCGCGAGAGAGCACAGAGATAACTTTGGAGATTGGTTGCTTAGATACATGATGCATACGCAAACAGAGTGCGCTTAATTGAGAGCGCTGGCTAAGGGACCATCATATACAATTTTGACATTTGAAGGATACGACATCAATAGATATACATTTTACACGAGAGCACAAGATAACAAGAGCACCAACCAGAACAGCGGGGTCCGTATAGATGCCTATGACAGCAATGGCAATATGCAGACGTACTACAGATTCATAGAAGAGATTTGGGAGCTTGACTATGGGCCTTTGAAGGTCCCCCTCTTTCGGTGCTAGTGGGTCAGGCTACCTAGGGGCGTGAACATCGACAAGTACGGTATTACTACCGTGGACTTCAAACACGTCGGATACAAAGAAGAACCATTTGTACTTGCTAATGCTGTTACACAAATTTTCTTTGTAAGGGATCCAGCTGACAAGGAACGCCACGTGGTTCTTCAATCAAAAAGAAGGATTGTGGATGTAACACCCCGACGCCCAACGCGCCACGGATGCTACCAAAAACTCTAAATAACTAATGACAACTCTACGGAAAGATTGAAATCGACCTACAAACACTTAAAAACCGGCTTAAAACTAAGTCCCCGAAATTTACAAAATTTCGGCATGACCTCTCTAGACAGTAGGACATCCACTCAGCAGACAGAAAACAATTGCAATTCTTATATCATTCTAGCAGATCCTTAGTTAATCAATCACACATCCAACAGAATTGAATAACTACACCATGACGGACGACATATTACAACCATAATCAATACAACTAGGCTTTACAAATCGATTAAAGGGTTTGATGAAAACGGGCTTGTGCTACTACTCCCCCCATGCATGCCGGTTTCAAAGTACCTGCAACAACACAACAACAAGCGTGAGTCGATGACTCAGCAAAGTACACGAGAGTGACAATTCCAATTTATCATAAGCAAAAACAAGAGCTTAACCACAAAAGCAAGGAAGACAAATGAAGCAACATCCGGACGCTACGCTTTTATACTCATTTAAAACAATAACTTGACTATACAAGAAAATTACCGCAATCAAGTCACCAGCTTGATAATAAACCCATTCAACGCCAAAGAAGCATTCCTTAACTCTAAGTCACAACGTCTCCCGACTCAACTACCCCTCGTTGCAACTCAAACCATTTTCATCAATTGCATTTGAGTTTATAACTCGACTTCACTCCACCATATTCATACAACATAATTAGCAGGGCAAAGAAATGCGCTAAATCATCAAATACAATTCAATCTCCCCTTTTTGGGTTGAGTCCACAACTCAACCCTCAACTACCGTAAGCACCATCCATATGACACACCATTTACCACAACACTCATTAATAAAGATGCAATGCACATGAATGCTCATTTCCATGCACGCATCGGAGATCGCTGAAAGTGCCCACCCGTCGGTGTGCACCTCACGTCCCTTCCATCCCGTAGATGGAAGGTGCCTACTTCATCTTGTCTCGCTCTCATTCACCTTGATGAATGAGACTACGAGGTAGGACTTTCGTGTTCACTACGTGTGAACACAGAGGCCCGTATCAGAATGGGTCGCCTCTTCCATTATGAATGCACAAATGCAATTTTCATGAATGAAATGCAACTTTTCATTCAATGCCAACACTAACATACCATAACCCCATACATACACACAGCCAATTCTCACATTCATAAGTTGCCAGCGGCACTAGTCTCATCAGATTCAACAACAAGACATGACAACACATCATAGCGTTTCTGTCATACAATTAACACAATTAATTTCAAGCTACAATCATAATCATCTAATCGATTCGCACACATACTCAATTCCATTCCCCAGAAGGGGCATAGTTAAGTACAACTCTTATAAATTAACCACGGGTATCCCCGTACCCCATTCTCGCTACTCACTGCAATATTAACAAAGGTACAGTAAACTCACCGAGATTAAGGCTTACTAGTGACCATCCGAATCCACTAGCTAATCACGTCCGTGAAGGGACGATCACCAATATAACTCATACTTGCAACAATCAATAGAAATTAGCTATGAACAGGATAAATAACAACGAACGACTCGATTGGACACACACTCGGTGTACTTGCCTTTTTACCGAAGGAGCGGAGTGGCGAGAGGAAGATGCTATGCTAATCCCCAAAACTACTCCACAGAAACAACCGTCGCAAAACGCTTTACAAATTATACCTTTTCAACAATGCTCTACATTTAACTACAACTACAAAAACTCCTCTTTTAGGTTGACTCGAGATAAATATAATCTACACTAAGGTGCCAACAATTATCTTTCATTTGCAAAGACTACTAGAAACTACTCCATTCAATACACTATAGGCTGGGGCTATGCATATGAGCGAGGTCATTCAAGATTACAATATATTCAACTTTCATTCTATCAACCACGCAGTAACAACGGGTAAAGAACCGGTCCAACTGCTAATTACGCTCCATTGACTTAAACACCGCATGAAAAATTGCCAAATGGAATTTGATTAGCCACATGAGATTTAGGGTCAAGCCGCTATAAGCATCGATGCTTTCCAAAACTAATATGGTGCTTCCCAATCTTACAAAGTTACGAGTAAACAACAAGCTCAACCATTGTTATCTACCAATCTTTCATAAACCATAATAGCAACAGATTTGCTTGAAACAACAGAGACACAATCCTCTCACCATATTCGCCATACAACTAGATGGATTGCAAACATGCATGACAATTGATAAGGCTCAATTTTAAGTCACACTTTGATATATCTTATCCTAGTTAGGAAGAGAAGCACTTGCGATTCCATCAGTTCATATAGCAAATTAGCAACGAGAAAAGAATAAAGCCCCACTTACTCTACTTTCATACACATCATCAATTGATGATAAGCGACAACTCAAATACCTCCCATTAGCTTACAAACAGAGTCACAGTCCAAACAATAAAACACCGAAATGCGGCATGATCATCGGAACCGGTAGAGACTCGACATCCATCATTCTGAATTTAATAATTGATTTCCTCCCAATACACCCATAGTTCCCACTCGACATACAACCAAGGCAAGAATGCACACAATCTGATGAATTCAACCCTAAGGGAAAAACAAAGAAACACTATAATCTATCAACATGACAGACTCCTCCATGCAACTTAATCCAAGTTCTTACACTACTCTAGCATTTCATCAAACACTTGAGGGGCATTGAGTAGGCGTAACCAAGCCAAGAAATGCAACAACCCTCACCTCCACATACCACAAGAGAGAGGAAGGAGGGGAGGCGCCACGAGGCCGGGCTCACTGGCCCGCAGGAAAGAAGCAGGTCACCGGCCGCAGGGAGGCTGGGAGGGCAACGCCGCCAAGATGGGAAGTGGTCAAGGAGGCGCCCGACTGCGAGGTGCTGCTCATTCTTCTTTCTGGCTGCTAAGCCGCCACGCCAAGGGGAGGCACAGGAGCTCGGCCCGAGGCTCACTGGCCAGCAGCCATGGCTTGGCTGTCAAGCACTACCCCTGCTTGTGAGCCAGGAGGGAAGAGCTGAGGCGGCGCCGGCAGGAGGAGGGCGCCGGGAGGAGCCGCCGGGGGATGGCAGGAGGTGCCGGCAAGGCTGGGGTTGGAGAGGCACTTTCAGGAGGCAGCTTCGCTGGGAAGTTGGCCTGGGAGGAAGACATCTAGAGAAAATAAAAGGAGAGGTGGAGAATGAATCGGCAAGGCTAAGGGAAAAAATATCAGCCCCACCCAAGGAATTCTAGCCACACACACACCAGGAGAAAAAGATTAGGTGAAAAATGGGTGGAGAGGGAAAAAGAAAACAAGAATTTCTCTCCCACAACTCACAGATAGGCCTACCAGACACTCGAACCAAGAATTCCCTGTCTCGGAGGAAAAAGAAACCCCGCAGTATTACACTCTTCCCCCCTTTTAAGGAATTCGACCCCGAATTCAAAGAATGCCAACCAAAAACCAAAGTCCACAAGGGACTTGAAACTTCTTAGCAAACTCACAACACCTACACAACAACTCCAACGGCTACAAACGATAAACCAAAATCTCAAATCCAATAATTAACAAAATGATTCGACTTAGCTCATTTAAGTGCAGCTTCTCACGCAAGAACTCAGCGAAAGTCAATCAATAGGTCAAAATTCCAAAGGACCACTCTCGCAACCAATCTGACAAACTTAGACAACATCCGAACAACCAATGATCCTCCTCGAATGAAAAGGATACCAACCTCTATGCTCTACTCCAAACCCATACTCGATTTCGATTGTTATACTCTTATCCCCTCTTTCAATTGACTGACCTCTTTATCAAAAGGTCCATTACCGACAAATACCATTGAAACAATTAATTCACTAAAAACACAATTTCCCTTCCAACCATATCTCCACAATATAATTTTTGATATTCCTTCTACCAAGCTTACCTCACGCCAAAGGACCATTGCCCCGGGTAAATACTCACTGCAGAACACTACACATCAAATTATGAAATCCTTCACTACAACCATCTGAACCCAAAAGTTCAGTCACACGGTAGGAATGGTGACATAAATACCATAAATTTCAAGTAGTCCACTAATAAGGGTTAAACAAGCACCACCAAGGAACCACATCAAAAGAATAATCCTCAATTAATATCCACCCAAAGTCTCTCGATTCTCTTTAACAAAACTAACCACTCTCATCCTTTTCAAATAATGCGATAAAATACACATCAAGGAAAATTCAACTTCAAGAGAAACACTACATTGAACTTTTACAACTGCAATCCCAATGACCAAAGAGAACTCAATTCTCTTTAATAGACTCCACACTATACCATAAGCTTCCATATCTTGTAATTTCAGCTAGAACACAAAGGAAATACAATTCCCGTTTTGACCAAATGAACCACGTACATCATCTTGAACCCAAAGCATTATAATCTACCTGAGAGAGGATCTTGATAGAGCCCAAACATCACTCACAATCTTCTTCCAAAGCCAAATTTGCAAGAGAAGACGCGCTTCTCAAAACATCATATAAATCACCTTTAATACTCTCAAATCGATACAATGACATTCACCTCAAGGAGAATTCCAATTAAAAGAGAAACCCGACACAAATCGCTGACAAAAGCTCTTATAAAACCAAGAGACAACTCAGCTTACTTTGATCAAGGCAAAAAAACCTCTCACGCTAACCCAAAATCAACATTTTGGAGGAGAAGACAAAATTTCCAGGTCACACATCCAAGCACGCAATCACCACTCTTTTCTCCCAAGAAATGGGAACTTATTCCCAACAAAACCACTTATGAAACCTTCCTAAAATAGCTCAGTTCCCACGCTAAAGCACGATCCAGCCTTACATTTTCCGAGCGTAAATCCCACAGTAATCAATCAGGCCATCTCTTTAAACCAAAGCAAAAAGGACTAACGTGGTTCGATGAAATAAAATATTCCAAATTCCATCAACCGATTACTTCCAGGATGACTCTTACATCCTCATTTTCAATCTTCAGAGCCGAAGGAAGGTTCATCTCACATCCCACTATTTCTAGTACTCCAATGCTCTAGCCATTAAATGTTTCATTTTTTACCAAATCCAAAAATACACAGGTTTTGAACGGAAGTTACAAATCCCAATCTTCCTTCACCTTCCTCCTCCTATTCATGTATCCACCACTAGTCATTTCCATAGATAAACTCCCAGATAGACATTTTCCTAAGACAAACCCCATCATTCCTACAACCATTCCATATACTCATTCTTTAATCTCACATCGACTAAATCATTTTGTCGATACACCATTTAATTGACTCATAAGCAACATAAATCAACAACTCTCATGCCTTGGTGCTAATATACTCTGGTACTTTACATCAACATCTTACTGTAATAAATTCATCCATAAAAGATTCTAGACCCTCTCAATCATGATCAATACTAATCCTACCGGAACACAAATCTTGCACTTCCAATCAATTTTCATGTTTCACCACCATTGTATTAACTCTAATCAACTTTTTCACTTTAAAATCACCTACCATTCCAATTAGTCATTCTATACCATACAATAAATTTGAGTATCTTTAAATAACCAACAAATTCTTTTGATGTAATCAAGAACCCTCCTTATCTGGACGCTCACCTACTCATCATACACTTAACGCCTTGAACATCATTGTGGGTCACTTACCCAACCTTTAAAGGAAACCACAATTCTTAAACATGAGCAACAACAAAACCATCTCCTTTCGAGAAAAACTCAATCAGAAATCATAAGAAAATTCGACTCTCGAATTCCCAACTCCGACGGGAAACAACTCCTTAAACAAATCTCAAAATTTACCACTTCCAGGAAGGAAAAGAGATGCATGGGAAAAACCAAATGATCAACCAAATTCTTCTCGATAAAACCTTAACACCGAAGATCAACACGATTTAAGTTTTGCACCAAGAAAACTTCAATAAGTTCCTTAAATGGAGACAACAACAACTACAATAATTTTCTCCACAAGGCAATCCTTGATAACCAACAAAAACCAAAGAATTCAACGAAACCGAACACAATAGTGAAAGCAATCCAAAGGGGTTCATCACTAAACTTTCCTCTTTGTCTCCAAAGGGATGAAGCCCAAAAGAAACCGACCTTCTCCACTCACACTCTAAACTATGCCACAACAAACGATTTATCCTCACCTCGAGAGGTTCCCAAGCTTCCGTGGTGGTCCTACCCACCACAACCACCAACACAAATCTTCCACGCCACACCAACAACCAAGGCCCTTAGCAAGGTCAAAAGCATGAAGGCGAAAGCATAATGATTCAAACAATCCTTTTTATAATCAAAGCAATATGCACAATAATTTAACATTCAATCATCAAAGCTTAACTGCAACACTTAAGCGTAATGCAATGATACCCATCCCTTCCTACTGTGCACCAGAGTGTGTCAAGTTTTAAATTAATGAACCACGCTATTCCAGATTTTAAGGTTATCGCCCTGATGCCAAATTTTTAAAAGTAGATACCTATGCCATATTTCTAATTTCACACAGCAACTTTTAGTTTACTCTAGGGTAAATTAATAAATTCACATACCACGGACCTAAAGCCCGCTCTGATACCAACTGTAACACCCCGACGCCCAACGCGCCACGGATGCTACCAAAAACTCTAAATAACTAATGACAACTCTACGGAAAGATTGAAATCGACCTACAAACACTTAAAAATCGGCTTAAAACTAAGTCCCCGAAATTTACAAAATTTCGGCATGACCTCTCTAGACAGTAGGACATCCACTCAGTGAGATGTAAAACAATTGCAATTTTATATCATTCTAGCAGGTCCTTAGTTAATCAATCACACATCCAATGTAATTGAATAACTACACCACGACGACGACATATTACAACCATAATCAATACAACTAGGCTTTATAAATCGATTAAAGGGTTTGATGAAAGCGGCTTGTGCTACTACTCCCCATGCATGCCGGTTTCAAAGTACCGCAACAACACAACAACAAGCGTGAGTCGATGACTCAGCAAAGTACACGAGAGTGACAATTCCAATTTATCATAAGCAAAAACAAGAGCTTAACCACAAAAGCAAGGAAGACAAATGAAGCAACATCCGGACGCTACGCTTTTATACTCATTTAAAACAATAACTTGACTATACAAGAAAATTACCGCAATCAAGTCACCAAACGATAATAAACCCATTCAACGCCAAAGAAGCATTCCTTAACTCTAAGTCACAACGCTCTCCGACTCAACTACCCTCGTTGTAACTCAAACCATTTTCATCAATTGCATTTGAGTTTATAACTCGACTTCACTCCACCATATTCATACAACATAATTAGCAGGGCAAAGAAATGCGCTAAATCATCAAATACAATTCAATCTCCCCTTTTTGGGTTGAGTCCACAACTCAACCCTCAACTACCGTAAGCACCATCCATATGACACACCATTTACCACAACACTCATTAATAAAGATGCAATGCACATGAATGCTCATTTCCATGCACGCATCGCAGATCGCTGAAAGTGCCCACCCGCCGGTGTGCACCTCACGCCCCTTCCATCCCGTAGATGGAAGGTGCCTACTCTTACTGTCTCGCTCTCATTCACCTCGATGAATGAGACTACGAGGTAGGACTTTCGTGTTCACTACGTGTGAACACAGAGGCCCGCATCAGAATGGGTCGCCTCTTCCATTATGAATGCACAAATGCAATTTTCATGAATGAAATGCAACTTTTCATTCAATGCCAACACTAACATACCATAACCCCATACATACACACAGCCAATTCTCACATTCATAAGTTGCCAGCGGCACTAGTCTCATCAGATTCAACAACAAGACATGACAACACATCATAGCGTTTCTGTCATACAATTAACACAATTAATTTCAAGCTACAATCATAATCATCTAATCGATTCGCACACATACTCAATTCCATTCCCCAGACGGGGCATAGTTAAGTACAACTCTTATAAATTAACCACGGTATCCCTGCACCCCATTCTCGCTACTCAACGCAATATTAACAAAGGTACAAAGAACTCACCGAGATTAAGGCTTACTAGTGACCATCCGAATCCACTAGCTAATCACGTCCGTGAAGGGACGATCACCAATATAACTCATACTTGCAACAATCAATAGAAATTAGCTATGAATAGATAAATAACAACGAACGACTCAGTTGGACACACAGCTCGGTGTACTTGCCTTTTACCGAAGGAGCGGAGGGGCGAGAGGAAGATGCTATGCTACTCCCCAAAACTACTCCACCTGAAACAACCGTCGCAAAACGCTTTACAAATTATACCTTTTCAACAATGCTCTACGGCCCCAACTACAACTACAAAACTCCTCTTTTAGGTTGACTCAGATAAATATAATCTACACTAAGGTGCCAACAATTATCTTTCATTTGCAAAGACTACTAGAAACTACTCCATTCAATACACTACAGTCAGGCTATGCATATGAGCGAGGTCATTCAAAGATTACAATATCTTCAACTTTCATTCTATCAACCACGCAGAACAATGGGTAAAGAACCGTCCAACTGCTAATTACGCCCATTGACTTAAACACCGCGACAAGAAATTGCCAAATGGAATTTGATTAGCCACATGAGATTTAGGGTCAAGCTGCTATAAGCATCGATGCTTTCCAAAACTAATATGGTGCTTCCCAATCTTACCAAAGTTACGAGTAAACAACAAGCTCAACCATTGTTATCTACCAATCTTTCATAAACCATAATAGCAACAGATTTGCTTGAAACAACAGAGACACAATCCTCTCACCATATTCAGCCATAACTAGATGGATTGCATACATGCATGACAATTGATAAGGCTCAATTTTAAGTCACACTTTGATATATCTTATCCTAGTTAGGAAGAGAAGCACTTGCGATTCCATCGCTTCATATAGCAAATTAGCAACTGAAAAGAATAAAGCCCTACTTACTCTACTTTCATACACATCATCAATTGATGATAAGCAGAACTCAAATACCTCCCATTAGCTTACAACCAAAGTCACAGTCCAAACAATAAAACACCGAAATGCGGCATGATCATCGGAACCGGTAGAGACTCGACATCCATCATTCTGAATTTAATAATTGATTTCCTCCCAATACACCCATAGTTCCCACTACGACATACAACCAAGGCAGTAATGCACACACAATCTGATGAATTCAACCCTAAGGGGAAAACAGCAAAACACTATAATCTATCAACATGACAGACTCCTCCATGCAACTTAATCCAAGTTCTTACACTACTCTAGCATTTCATCAAACACTTGAGGGGCATTGAGTAGGCAGAACCAAGCCAAGAAATGCAACAACCCTCACCTCCACATACCACAAGAGAGAGGAAGGAGGGGGAGGCGCCGGCTGAGGGCTGGGGCTCGCCGGCCTGCAGGGGAAGAAGCCAGGGTCACTGGCCTGCAGGGGAGGCCAGGGGAGGGGCAGCGCCGCCAAGATGGGGAAGTGGCTGAAGGAGACGCCGGCCTGCAGGGGGCGCCTGCCTGATCTGGCCGAGCCGCCGCCGCCAAGGGGAGGCACAGGGAGCTCGCCCGAGGCTCACGGCCAGGGCTGGCCACTGGCTGCTGGTACACTACCCTATTGCGCCGAGCCAGGAGGGAAGAGCTGGGGCGACGGGGCAGGAGGAGGGAGGGCGCTGGGAGGAGGCCGGGCGGGATGGCCAGGAGGTGCCGGCAAGGCTGGGGTTGAGAGGCACTCTCGGCAGGAGGCAACACCTGGAAGTTGGCCTGGGAGGAAGACATCCAGAGAAAAGAAAAGGAGAGGTGGAGAATGAATCGGCAAGGCTAAGGGAAAAAATATCAGCCCCACCCAAGGAATTCTAGCCACACACACACCAGGAGAAAAAGATTAGGTGAAAAATGGGTGGAGAGGGAAAAAGAAAACAAGAATTTCTCTCCCACAACTCACAGATAGGCCCACCAGACACTCGGACCAAGAATTCCCTGTCTCGGAGGAAAAAGAAACCCCGCAGTATTACAGTGGGAGTTGAGAATGTAGTCGACGAGGAAGACTATAACCAGCTTGATGAGCTTCCTCCTTTCGGTGAGAACATCGACCTAGGTCTCATGAAAGACATAGAGGAAGCTACATACATACGCCGCGATCATAACGAAGGTCGGATTGTAACTTAGTTGTGTAATTAAGGATATGCTTTATTTTGTATGAAGGTCATGCTTCAATTTGAAATATAAACATTTTGTACGAAGGACATGCTTCAATTTGTGATATAAACATTTTGTACGAAGGACATGCTTCAATTTGAAATTTATGGAGTATTGATTATTATAATCATTTAGAAATAGTAAATGTCCAATGGATGAAGATGAGATAGTAAGAGCAAGTTTTTATTGATTATTCCTAATTAACAGAAATTTTAAATAAAACAAAAAAGGAAAATTACCAATTTCATTTCCATATGACTTCCAAAGTTCATCCATAAAATTTGAAATAAAATTACAATGTTTGTATTTGGGGTTTTTTACAAATAACCCCAACAGGTGTGCCAATTTTCCTTCCAGCGGTAGGAATTCCTTGTCGTCATGAAGATTTGCCATCAGTGCCACTTCGCCACAACAAAAATGGGTGGCGAGGGAACATCGATGCCGGCTGACAAACGAGAATGACACTAATAAAACACATCGCTGCCACGCCATAGTCTCCAACCGGCAAGAATAGATTTATCACGCACTACTATGGAACATCACGGCAGAACATCACCGCCGGTTCATAAATGACCGGCAAGATAGTTATATATCGCTTTGGGTTCATTAATGCTGAACTAAAATACATTATCAGCCGTTCATGAAATGAACCGCAAAGGATAATGTATTTTAGTGCCGCATTTGTGACCCTAAGAAGGATGTTTATTATTAGTGCCGGATATATAACAAGCCGGCAGAGATAATATATCACTGCCGGTTCGTTTCTTTGAACCGGCAGTAATAATCCTCCCTATATATATGTTTTCTTTCCCGCACTTAGCCATTTCGCATTTCGTTTGGAGTTCTTCTGGTGCCCTAGCCGCCATCGACTCTCGCCGTGCCCGCCCTCCGTGCAGCGACCCCTCCCCGCGCCGGCGCTCCGTGCGGTGCCTCCTCCCTGCGGCGACCCCTCCCCACGCCGGTGCTCCCTGCGGTGCCTCCTCCGTGCGGCGACCCCTCACCGCGCTGCCGAGCCCTCCGTCTGGTGACCCCTCCCAGCGCCGCCCTCCGCTTACGACCCTCCTCAAGGTGACCCCTCCTTGCGCCGGTAAGCTAAGTAAACCCTAATCCCTTTGTGATACAGATGAGGACGATGACTAGGGTATATGCTAAACCATCATTTTTCTTAAGCATGTTGGTTCCTTATTCTTGTTTTCTCTAGGGCCAGTACTTGTACAATTTTCTTAAACATTGCTATGTTAGGCTTCTGTCAGAGCCATCTAGGGTATGAAAAGAAAATGCAAAAGGAAACAAGAAAAAATGCAAGGTTAATTGTTTTCTTCATCTTTTGATTCTCAAAAACTTATATGGCCGTTGTTCTCTTGATCTTTTGGCCATGGCTCCCATGTCCTATCTTTTTGCTCTGGCCGATGCCTACGCCCAACTCGTTATCGACGGTGAATTCAGTAATACTCTGGGAGGATCTTGTGAATTGTTGGATAATTGCAAGGATTCTCAGAGTAGTACTGTGATCTGTAATTTGTTTTTGGATCCTCGCCATAGAACATTTATTCTGCATCGTGTTCATCTATTCAATAGATTTTGTAGCCATGAATTGTTCTCTGCTCGTGTTAAGAGTTTGTTCAAGATCATAATTTGTGTTAGTAATAGTGCTATTATTTCTATTTGTTTGTTCAATATCATAATTTGTGTTAGTAATAGTGCCCCTTTCTTCCTCTTTCTTAATCATGTGATCTGCCATATGTATATGTCTGAACTGCAGTTAATCGCCAAGAAGGGCAGCGCCAAGAGACAGGGCTCAACTCATATATTCTTTAGAATACATATACTATTTGCTCAATAAAAATAATGATCTGGTTTCCAAACTAATATGATTTTCAAAAAATGAAATAAGGTTATAAATCCACAACTAAAATGTTAACGCGAACGCCATACGCCAACGGCCGTATGAGCCTATCGGCGCCATAAGGTGCCGCCGCTGAGAAGGTCCCGTCTGCTTTTGATCAAGACTGCAAGTTCCAAAAGCATGGCTGCCAGGAGAGCATACGATACACTGGGTGAAGAAAGGCCACGAGGTGACGTGCTTGGTTGACATGGAATGATCGCTTTGCTTTCTTTTGGTGTAATAGACTACTAACATTCTAGTTGTGGATTTATAACCTTATTTCATTTTTTGGAAATCATATTAGTGTGGAAACCGGGTGATTCATTATTTTTTATTGAGCAAATAAGTATATGTAAATTGTCAATTGTATATGTATCATGTGTAAGTATATGTGAAATGTATAAGTATATGTGAATTGTCAATTGTATATGTATCATGTGTAAGTATATGTGAAATGTATAAGTATATGTGAATTGTCAATTGTATATGTATCATGTGAAAGTATATGTGAAATTGTATATGTTCTTTGTTACCGCTCCCTCTTGTCCACAAAAAGTAGGTTGTCAGAGGATCGATCCTTGACAAAATGGTGATTACGCCTTATATATGCACAACATTGATATATATGCGAAGATTCATCTCATGATTTTGTTAATTTAAAATTCTAGAAAACTTGCCACACATGGCCTCTCACAATGGACAAGTGCCGGATGGCGCTGAGCCCATGGACCAAAGCCCAGAGCAAAGCCCGACAGGGTTCCTCAACTTGGAACAAGTTGAGGCAACAAATATACACGAGGTAAGTCTTTATTAGGATTCTTTTGTACGATATGTTTCCCGATGAAATTAGAGCAGAGCCAAATGACTAATGAAACAATCAAAATACAGGGTCAGACATCTAGTGCACTGAGCCAGCGTCGTGGACGAGGTCCCAGCAAGATGCGCACAGGTGAACGAAAGGTGATAGTTGAGCTTAATATGGTCGGAGAACCAGCTATACCCGCGTCATTGCTTGGCCCATATAGGACAGCATGCGGGGTCCTGGCTAGAGATAATGTGCCCATCACCTACAAATCATGGACACGTCAGCGTGATTCCCCGTCGTATGTTCCCGATAACATCAAGGAAACATTGTGGACAGAGTTGACAGCGAAGTTTCAGTTTCCCGAAGATCAGTTGGAGCTTGCCAGGAAACGTGCACTAAGCGTTATGGGAACTGCATGGAAGAACTGGAAGACAAAGCTGAATAAGGAGTACGTCAAGAAGGATCGAACGCTGGATTTTAATAGATACCCGAGGTTACAGCAATTTTGGGATGAATTCAAGCAATATAAGAAATCTGATGAAGCCCAGGCTATCAGCGAGCAGAACAAGGCAAATTCGGCCAAGAACATTTACCCCCATGTGCTAGGCACCGGTGGTTACGTGAGGAAAGTACCTGTGGGGCGACGGAAGAACAACTAACACTTAGTGGAGTTATTCTGCGATGTCTCGGATGGCCTCAAGATCGGCATCTTGGTTGCTTGCGAGGAGCTACTCTGTCGGATGATGGCGGCTTAAGCTTCGTGCGAAAAAAGATGAGGAAATCTCGAGGAAGATCGCAGATGCCCACTCCGGCTATTGAGGGCTCCTTCACCTAAGAAGGGAGGACGACGAGCTAACACGCGCCTTGGGTAATAGGGAGCACCCTGGTCGCACCAGAGGGGTTGGCTTGGTGCCCTGGAAAGCAGCATTCCCAGAGGATGCCTATATGTACAAGCGACCAAAGAAATCCAGACAAGAACAGTTGGATGAACGTGTACGAGAAATAGAAGACCGGATGCACAAAAGGGAAGTCGAATTTGAAGAACAGATGAAAATGATGCGAGAAATGGTAACAAAGGTCCTTAGCGAACGTCAGTCACATGACGTAGGTCACCAGCACGATAGTCCCGCCGGGGTTCACAAAAGCAGCCAAGCGTCCGCTAACCCTCCTGAAGAGGACTCAGCGTGTAGTTTTCCCGTGGACAAAATCATAGAGCCGACACGCTGCAGTCTGCACCTGCCCGTAGCGAACATTACCATCAAGGTGGCTGAAGGGATGGCTTGGCCATGCAACGAGGGGGGAATGTTGCATAACCGCCCAATTCCTCGGGGATACGCTAGAGTTTCAGTTGACAGCGTTGTTGACAGATACCGCAAAGTGGAGGTTGAGATCCCGGGCGAGGAGGGGCAAAGTCTTGGACAAAGCATTGGCACATTTATCGCGTGGCGCAAGCGCTATATAAAGTTTGCCTCAGAAGATGACGAGGTGGAGTCTCCATCTAGGAACAGTCCTCCTCCTCCTCCTCCTCCGGCGTCATCGAAGAAAGCTCCTTCTCCTGCTCCAGCGCCACCTAGGAAAAGTCCTCCTCCTCCGCCGTCAACCAAGAAAACTCCTCCTGCTCCAGCGCCACAAGACAGCCAAAGAGCACCGCGATCTGAACATTCTACACGGTCAGGGGGAAAAGTTCGTCATCTGTGAAGCTAGCCAAAACTCTTAGCAAGAAACGACCATATGAAATGACCGACGAAGAAACAAAAAAAGAAGTAGGCGCCTATGTAGTAGAGCACTTCAAGAAGACGCCACCACTTGCTAAGATTGAAATCGAACCTGCCAAACGGGATTTCTTCCTAGACTTAGCGAAGGTTAAACAGACAGGACGGATAACTGAAGCTCCTCAACCTAGCCAACTATCAGATTACGATCGCATCTCTAGGAAGAAATCTAAAAGAGATGGTGGTAAAACAGCTGTTGCTAGAAGCCAAAGTGGTGCTGAAGGGCAGGAGCCACCTGTAAAGTGGCCATTCGTTAACGGGGAAGCTTTGCTGCATCCAAATAAGGAGCTCAAACTGACCACACAATTACGGCGTCTACATAAATGGTACCTGCAGTATGTCCAAAAGATACAAAACGTTGCTTTCCCCGTCAAATACAAAGATATGGACTTTCACAACAATGACGGCTCTTTCTGGGTTGAACACATAGAACTATATCAGATGTACCAACGAGATGCTCTGGACGTGTCTATATTAACAATATGGACTCTGTAAGTCTCTTGTATAATTCATGCTGTATATTCACGTATTCTTAAACATAGGGTCTGACTTCTTTTTTTACGTAGAATGGAGACAATGACACTTAGAGCGGACAATAATGAAAAGATAGGATTCCTGGACCCGGGCATGGTCAATTGCAAACTTATTGAAGATCCAAGAACAATAAATGATGTTGAGATGTATGTACTCAAGGCGCTGCTAAAGCTACAACACAAGGACTACGTACTTTTACCCTACAACTTTCAGTACGTGTTTCCCTGCCTACTAGTCTCTCATATTTGATGCGCAACACAATGTGACGACTAATTGGCTTCTGCAGCTTTCACTGGATAGTCCTTGTCTTCATGTTAAACGAAAACAACATCACTGTGTTGGACTCAATGAGGAAACCGACAAGCGAATACACAAAATTAATAGACTTGCTAAACAGGTAAACTCGGTCGTTGCATTATTGCTCTAATAATCTTCCATCCCATTGCACCTAATTAATTTTAATGACAACTCGAAACCATGAGCAGGTGTACAAAAATCTGCTAGAAGAGCCAACGACATCGTCCATACACGAAAAAGTTCAGAATACACACGATTTTCCATGCAGAAACAACCCCAAGGAACAATTTATGTGGATACTACGCAATGACACATATCCACGCTTCATCATCGACAATACGGACTACAACGGCCAGCTGGTATATCGATCATTACATGTTGACCCGTACTTTTCTTTATAAAGACGATGACACTAATTAATGCTTCAATTTCTCCCATGATGGTAGCGTCAAGCGAGGCACGATAGCACCTTTCGACCACGAAATTGATGCCCTTCAAGAGCAGATAGCTGGGTTCATCATTCGAGAAATTATCCACCCGAAGGGCGAGTTTTACGAGCATTTGTACATGCCAACAATTGTGAATGAACAATGTAATGCTTCAAAAGTGAATGAACAATGTAATAATTAAATATTATGATGCTTCAATGTATTTCAATTACACTTTAGCGATACTTTAGTACTATTGTGCACTACGTATACCGTACAGAATACATCTATTGTACAATATATATACATGCTACAACATATACTGCAAAAATATATATGCAAAAAGGTTTAAAAACCCATCACTTGCCAGCTTTTGGATATCAAAATAGGACCACGAGTTATCACTTGCGGTTAACAAGAAAAAGAGGTTGATAGTAGTTATCACTACTGGATATTGATAACAATTGGGCAGTGATAGATACTTATCACTGACGGATATTATTGAAAATGTGGCGTTGATAGTTACTTATCACCGCCGGTTGCAAATAATAACCGGCGGTGATAATCTATTATCACTTGCGGTTGGATAAGTATGAACCGGCGATGATAATTATTATCATTGCCGTTGTTAAGTATAAACCGCAATGATAGTGATTATCACTGCCGGTTTATATCCGGCAGTAATAGTCCTCGACTATCACTGCCACTTAGGTTGTGCCAGGTCCACATCCGATAGTGATGCCGATGTGGACCCGGCAGTAATCACATGTTTGGTACTAGTGTGAGAAAGATATGAAAGAAAATGACTTAGATGTCCCCACTTAATTGTCTTTGAAGATGAAAGATATACTTTATATGGGTGGTAATGAATAAATACATATGGATGAGAGAAAATAAATAAGGGTATAGAGGAAATGTCTCATTAAATCTACATGCAAGTCTTATATTTATGAATAAGACTATTTAAAAAATAAGCCTTATAAAAAAACGAGGGTGTCTAGGGAGCACCTAAGTGTTTTTTTTTCTAAAAAGCACTCAAATTTTGAACCTTTAGATCTCAATCCAATTGATAGAATCAATTTGCCTCTTATCCTCACATTTAAGTACTTCATACACAAAACAAAAAAAAATAGTGCTCACAAACAAAAAAACACTCGAGTCACACTTAGCAATTCCCTTACATCAATTATATACTAGTTTTACACAAATTAAATTATGTAGAAATGATGTGATAATTTGTAAAAAACATTATTTTTCTCTACATGGTATTTTATATCAAGTATATACACTAGTTTTACACAAATTAAATCATGTAAAAAGTAACATGACAATTTGTAAAAAATAGAGGAACGAAACAAACTATAAAGAACATACCAAACAAAAATGTGGATCACAAAATCAAATATTGACAAAGTCAAAATGATAAAACACAACGTGGATCACAAAACAATATCTAATAGACAAAAAAAATTAAGTTCACATAAACAAAAAACACTAATATCTAATAGATAAAAAAATTAAATGTCCTTAAACAAAAAAATACTCAAGTGCAATTTAGCAATTCCAAAAAAAATTAGTTGTCATACAAATTTCGGTTTTCCTACGCGTACTCATCCATCCTAGAAAACGGTGGTGAAATGACAGAAGTATTAAACAGTTGACATGCACGAACCGGGTACAAGTCGCGAGAAGCTAGCTCAGAAATCGCTAGCTAGAAGCATCTGCATCTGCATCCCTGATTGGCCAGGCGAGGGCGGTGCGACGCCGCACGCTGCGTACGCGCAGCGTGCCCGGCTGAGACCGATCGAGAGCGCCGGCCCGGCCGGCACGTGTGCAGCGCCCACCGCCAGCACGCCGCTGGGACTAGCTATGCTGGCGAGACCGCCCACACGTGTCGCTCCCTCCCGTGCATACAGAGACCGCCTAGCTAGTCAGCTTCCCGACCTTCACGTATGCGAATAGACAGATAAGACCAAAACGAGACCGTGCCTGACCTCCCAAACGCTTTTATTTAAGGAGCTGCGCGTCGTGTTGTCTCGGCCTACTACCTACGTGCAATCTTCTATAGCTATCTCTCTCTCTCCCCCACTGTTGCAAGGCTCTCAGCTCGCTCTAGCTTAGGCAAAAGTAAGGTAGAGGTGAAAAGGGTTTCTGAGCTCTTGCGTCGATCGGTGAGCAAGGAGACGAAGCTAGACTCCAATGGCGGGAGCTGGGAGGAACATGATCGCACCGCTCATGGTGCTCAACCTCGTCATGTACCTCGTCGTAATCGGCTTCGCGAGCTGGAACCTCAACCACTTCATCAACGGCCAGACAAACTACCCGGGTACTTATACTTCGTAGCTTAAGCTGGTGCATGCATGCATTCGTGCGTGCGTGCATTTAGGGTTCTTGATTTGGATCTCATCATCTGTACGCATGGGCATGGCAGGTGTGGCCGGCAACGGCGCGACGTTCTACTTCCTGGTGTTCGCCATCCTGGCCGGCGTGGTCGGCGCGGCCTCCAAGTTCGCCGGCGTCCACCACGTCCGCGCGTGGCGCCACGACAGCCTCGCCACCAACGCCGCCTCCTCGCTCATCGCCTGGGCCATCACCGCGCTCGCCTTCGGGTCCGTTTGCTCGATGACTAGTTCAAGCAATCTGCAGCTCGAATCATTAGTTACTTTGCGTCGGTTTCTCGCGCTAATTTAATTTGATGATGGTCTGCAGGCTGGCTTGCAAGGAGATCCACATCGGCGGGCACCGCGGGTGGAGGCTGAGGGTGCTGGAGGCGTTCGTCATCATCCTCGCCTTCACGCAGCTCCTCTACGTGCTCATGCTCCACGCGGGCCTCTTCGGCGGCAGCGGCGGCTACCGGGACCACGACTACGGCATCGGCGGCGCCGCCGGGGAGCCCAAGGGCCCGAGGGTCTGATCTGATCCGAGTTCCGCACTGTGTCAGTTTCCTGCCTCGAGGGGTTTCACGAAATGAAGAATAATATAAATGGTTACATTGTTAATTGCGTCCAGTCGTCCGCTCATCTTAAGCCTAATTAGTTCGCCTGGTTTGTACATGTGAACGCCTGTGTGTTGTGTGTGTGTGTGTCATGTTATGCAGTGTCTGTATTTTGCATGCAGTCAGGGCAGTGACTGAGGTCTTGTTACTTTTTAGTCAGTCAGGGGCTCAGGGCAGTGACTGAGTTCTTGTTACTTTTTAGTTCAGTCCATTATCTTAATTTCGTGAACTACTGCTCAGGGGCTGGATCCAAGTGTGTACTG
Source organism: Guadua angustifolia (assembly GCA_036346375.1). NCBI lineage: Eukaryota > Viridiplantae > Streptophyta > Magnoliopsida > Poales > Poaceae > Guadua > Guadua angustifolia. Next base: position 34,482,855 of record CM070513.1, read on the forward strand.
GCCTGATTCTGGTCGAATCGAAATCGAATGGCATCAGGCTAGGGATGGCATTAGGCCAGCCATTTTCTCTCCCGCGGCTGTCTGCGAAGGGCGACAGCAGACAGCCCACGGGTACGCCCGTTTGCCCGCCCGCACACGAGTGAGAAATAGCAGCATATCAAGATTCAGGAAGCGACAAATACAACAAATAAAATCAGATGTCTGGTTAGAGTTCAATGAAGAGATCACCAGTCAGGTTGCGAAAAAAATCACAGATCTAAGAGAAATATAAAGAGTTCACTACAGTCGGCTATATTACTTTAAAGTGGGCTTTTAATAAAGCCGACGAAATTTAATTAATTCTGACGGCTAAAACCGACCGACGAAGTTATGGATCAATTTTAAATGGGCTCCTATGTAGCCCACGAAATTTATGTAATTTTAAATCGGTCGGGGAAACCGACAAAGTAAACACGTTAGGGTTTACATCGCGTTATTATTTTCGCCGGTTGAGTTGTAACCGATTTAACATTACTTATATTTCGTCGGCTAAAAACAACCCCACGAAAATAGCTCGTAACCCTATTGAAGCGGCCCTTGCTCGGCGAGGAGCATTTTCACGCGTTCACTCAGCGCTCATCTCCCATGTATTGCATTGCCGCTCCATAGCCGCCATTCGCTTGGCCTTCGCTGCCGGTCGCCCCATCCGCCCGCTTAGCCAGCCGCGCATACGCCGCCAACGCCACCATCGCCTTCCGCTCGCGTAACGCCGCCGCCATTGTACCCTTGCAATATGCCGCCATGCCGTCGTCGCCATGTACGCCATGCGCCCGCGCATCGCTTCACATGCAGCCTTGCCGTCGACCCAGCTCCCAGTGCCGTGCTTCCTCTTGATTTAGCCATTTAGTTGAATTTGGGTGTTAAGGTTTGGGTAGTTTTGTTAGAAACTATAAAACCGTCAGAATTTGCTGAGCCTTGGTTTGTCATGCTTTTCTCAAGAAACAATTTGCATTCGAGGAGCAAAGGTTGTAGCCAGCGAAGGAATCGAGGTAACCCATCTATCTCAAAGCCCTAGAGCAAATCTAGTTGTTTTTCTGTCCCACATTTTTACTGTACTGTTATTTTTATTATGAATGTTGCCTATAGAGCACACGCTAGTATGTGTTGATGCATGTTAAATGGAAGATAAAGCGGATGACTCGCCAAATGAAAGTTGAGCAATCTAGGATAATACAATGTACATGGTTAGACAAGCATAATCATTAACTAAGCCAAAATCGAGAAAAAATCTGTCAATACTCAACACCATGTTGTACAACTCGATAGGAGAATGGAATGGTCGGATCGGTTATTACCGTTAGCAAATCATCATACATACAAGAAGATTGCAGCCCAAATACATAAAATTCATCTCCGATGCACCACGATAAATAGTGAGACCAAACATTGACAAGGCCAATTTGAACAAAACCGTACAAGGAAAGACAAATGAAACATGCCGAGTGTTTCAATCTCTGTGTAGAATAACTTCAACACAGTAGGTGGTGCCTAAAATGTAAGCTCCTTTCACAGCATTAGTCTCCAGAGACAAATTTCTTTTGTGTGTAATATATCCGTCTTCACTCGCCTTCTTTTTCAAGTTCCTTTTACATTCATAAAAACCACAACAATAATGTTTAATAGGAATAGGATAAACAGGTGATAAAACAAGCTTAAATTCTTGTAGCCACTTTGAACCGATGTTATGGTTTTGGGGCTTGTGACTGTTTGGAAAATACCCATGCTCTTGAACAACATAAGGATCAAGTTTCAAGTTGAGTTTGGGCAATTAATTTAGGTAAGTTTGCCATCGGCATTCATTAGATCGTAGTTAAGTACTTCTTTGCAGAATCGCCTCGACCCTTTGTCCCATGCACAACCAATGAAATGTTGAATGTGGTGATCTACACCATTTGATAAAAGAAAAGCTGTGAGGATTTGTTCAATTGTCAAGTGATAATCACATCACAATTCTTGCATCGTATAATATAATGATTCACAAAACTAATTCACATAAGTATAGCAAAATAGATAAGAATCAACTCACGAAATTTAAACATACCACAACCCTCGAAACCTTCCATGGTGCGCCTATTATGACTTAATCAACATAGCGACAGGCAAGTACACTAAGAGTACACTCGTGGAGGTGCATGATAGGACGATAACCTCTTCTCTCCCTGCACAACTAGTTCTCATAAGCATGGTATCTAAAGCCTTACCACTACATAGTTAGACAAGCTGAATAATACAATGTACATGTCGTACATTGACTGACCATACATTTTATTTCATATATGCATGTTCTTGATTACTTTTTGTATTGATATCATATCGAGAATTTGTGAATAAGAAGTTTGATACATTTGGACCAAGGGACCATATTATCACCATATTAATAGTCTTGATGAAAAATAAACCCATGATATTATTCTTTTGTTCTTTTACATTTGAGTACTGTTTGGTCATCACTCTAATAATTGTTTTCCTTTCCAAATTATCTTTGTTAGTGTCCACGAAACCTATCGTTACCCGTTCGGACGAAGACGCCCACATGCGCCATACATGTGAGATGTGCTAGTCCGAATTGTCCTTTGGGCAGACCTCGGAGTGACCGATAGGCGTGGTATTTATGATTTAGCCACGGGGTCGAGCGAGATTTGACGGCATAACCACGATGTTCTCCGCTGCACCATATCCGGCGTGCAGATGGAGAAACGGCGAAATTGCCGAATTTCTTCGGACCCTCAAACAAATCGCCATAAATCCGTCTTTCTGTCGACCACTCTGAGGTGGGTTTAGGACATATCCTTACCTATAGATGTAGGGCCATGATATATATAGGAACGAAAAAACTCATGATTACACTTGCTTTAATCTATAGCCTCAAGTATGGGTGACGATCGGCGATGGATGTATGATGGTTGGGATAAGAGTGGGGCTCACTCGGATGAGTGGGTGGACAAGACTACGGCTTTTGTGAACCGTGCGTTCTCTTTGTCTACTACTGATAAGGTGAGGTGCCCATGTGGCAAGTGCCAAAATTTGTCCAAACACGACAAGACAAAGGTGACGCTAGACCTTTGTCGGCACAGTTTCATGCCAAGCTATGAGCTGTGGGTGCACCACGGTGAGTCATTCTCTCAAGTGAAGTAGAAGAGGTAGATGATGATAGGGCGGGTGATGATAGGATGGATGAGATGCTTGAAGCTATAGGGCGGAGTTCGAACTACATTCGAGGATCCGCCTACACCGGAGGTTGAAAGGTTCTTGAGGCCCTCAAAGCTTCGGAAGAGCCGTTGCCTGAACTAACAGTGACCCTCCTAGCTTTTGTGACACGGCTCATGGCCATTAAGTCAAAGTTTGCCTTCTCGAATAATTGTTACAACGAGCACTCCAACTTGATCGGTGATGTGCTTAGAAGCCTCATAACATGCCCAAAGACATGTACCATGCCAAGAGATTGGTTTCTACTCTCGGTATGAAATATGAGAAGATTGATGTGTGTAAAGACAATTGCATGCTTTTCCGGAAAGGGCATAAGAATGAGAAGAAGTGCTTAAAGTGTGGCAAGCCGAGGTGCGTCGAGGTCGTAAATGAAGGCGGTGCAAATGTGATGGTGATGTTGCACATAAGCAACCGTTACATCCGGAATTACCGCATGGTCAAGCATTTGCTTCTCTCAAAGAGAACCGCTAGGCACATGAGGTGGCACAAGGAAGGTGTCACGTGAGAACGACGGAGTGATGGTGCACCCGTCGATGGTGAGGCATGGAGGGCTCGACAGCTTTGACGCAGACTTCGCGCGACGAGAAATGTTCGCATTGGGTTGGCGGCCGATGGCTTCACACCTTTCGCCAATCCGCTGCCTCCTACTCTTGTTGGCCTGTCTTTGTTGTTCGTATAATCTTCCACCGCTCTTTGCATGAAATATGAGTTTATGTTCTTATGCCTTATCATACTTGGCCCGCAACATCTGGACACGCCTCAACGTGATCTTTGAAACCCTTAATCGAAGAGTTGAAACAAATGTGGGCCGGGAGTTGAAGCGTCGACTCTTACAAGAAGAAGAAATTCAACCTTCGAGTTGCGTATTTATGGTCCGTTCATGTTCTTACCTGAGTTGACCAACTTTTAACCTCATTTGTTCAAATTCAAGATTTTTTTACAATTGGCTGTATATAGATTTTCAAAGGGTGATGTACGGATAAATGCATTACTAAATTATAAACCATATGGATGTTGTTTCTTTGATTCATTATCTTCTTAACACTTTTACTCTGTATATATATTACTCTTTAGTTAATTTATGTCTTTTGTAGAGTTGAATCGTATCAAAAACATGTTCTTTCTGTTAATATATATATAATGAGACATAAAGGATGGTACCTTCATATCCTCAACAAAGGAAGGAAACCTCCAATTGCCATGACGGTTAGAAGGGTGCCGATGAACATTAGCATTGATGATCGAGCACGAAATAAGTCCAAGCAATAAATGTTTTTGCAAATAACCTAGTGTATCTAGCAAACACATAAGTGTGATTATCTCATCAACTTACTTGGATCGAATTGTATCCATAACAGAAATTGGAAAATGTAGTTCCAAGGCATAGACTAATGGCATTTGCATCGATCACTTACTCTATTGTCCTACTACTATTTTATTTATTTAAATGCAGGTCTATATTTGATTTGTACAAATTTAAAGTAAAGATGCTTCTGAGACTACTGCTAAATTTGGTCTCTCATCGTAGGGATCGGGGACAAATCGCCCCGAGGTTTACTAAACTCATGCCGCCACAAACCAAGAAGACCGAGCAAAGACACACAGGCAGCACTGGAGAGCATGTTCAAAATCTATTTGGCTCATGATGGCGGCCACAACTCAAATGACCCTCATGTTATGTAATCTTGGGCATTTTGGTAATAATCAGTAATCTTGTGATCGACAACTCAACTAACTATTATGTGTGGATGAATGATATATGTGGATGAATGAATGGATGTATGTGGATATTTGAATGATATGTGGATGAATGAGCGATATATGTGGATGAATGATTGAATTGAATGAATGATATATGTTTTGAATGATATGTGGATGAATGAGCGATATATGTGGATGAATGATTGAATTGAATGAATGATATATGTTTTGAATGATATTTGTCTAAATTTGTATGAAAAATGGGTTTCTTGGGCTGTTTTTTGTCGTCTCGAGAATAATTTTTAAATGGGCGAGGCAAAACCGAAGCGAAAATTAACTCAACTAATTTTTCGTAGGCGAGCAAAAACCCATTTAAAATTAACTCAACTAATTTTTAGTGGGCTAGCAAAAAGCATTTAAATTAGCCCAAATAATTTTCGTGGGCCAGCAAAAACAAGCGAAAATTAGCCCAAATAATTTTAGTAGGCGCATAAGAAACCGATTTAAAATTATATACTTCTCGTGGTCGTTAATTCTTAGAAGCCGAAAATTGTGGCTTTTCGGACTAACTTTGGTAGGCGCCAATGGCAATTATTAACTTTCGCTCGGTGAGTCGGCGAAATTAAGCTAACTTTCAACTCCTTATCTCTGGCGGCCGTGAGCCGAAAAAATAAATATTCTTAGAAAAATAGTTATTTTCGCTCGGCAAGATTCTTATTTTCGTGGGTTTCGACCAAAATTGTTATGATTCCTGTAGTGGTTTATCAATCTTAGTGCATCAATTTGTGAGGATAAATCACATAATGCTAGAAATCAGAGAAATCAGAAGAGGTGTGGAGATATAATGCAAGAAATCAGAAGAGACGTACGTGGAGACATAGATATGGATCACGGAGTGAGTCCATACGTCGCCATCCCTGATCCTAGCTAGATGGCTTCCGCAAGAGCCCCGCACAAGGATCCAGTACACTGGAAATTTTTTGAAAAAAATTATTATATAATAGCTATATTAGCTATATATCAATAGGGCAATCAGTATATATGTTGACTTATCAACTAATAATACCATATATTATAGCGCTAGAGAATACCGGTGCAGAGCGATGCCAGGTGTCCGCGATCGCATAGAGGCCCTCTAGAAAATTAGAAATCACATTTAGATCCTTTCAACGGTTTTTTTAATAAAATAGACCAAAAAACAAAATTACGTTTAGATCTCTCTGTTGTTTACGTTTAGGTCCTCTCCTAGTTTTTAATGGACCGGCCCGAAAAAATAAATTATTTTAGGTCCCTCTGCGGTTTACGTTTGTTTCCTCTTGGCGGTTTTTAGAGAAATGGACTCAAAAACAAAAAAAAATGTCTCAACAAAAAAAACATATTTGTCGAAGGTTTATAGCAGCTCACGGATTCGTCCACGGGTCCTAGCGATTTTTGAAAAAACGAGAAAACCGAGAATACATAAAAAAAACAACCGTGCTTTTCTAAAAAAACACAGATTCGTCGAGGGTTTATAGCAGCCCATAAATTCACTGACGGGTCATAACAACCCATTTTTTTTAAAAAAAATACGAAAACCCAAAATACCACTGGATTTCCCAAATTACGTTAAAAAAATAGACACATTTCTCTTAAAAAAGCACAGATTCGTCGAAAGTTTATAGTAACTCATAGATTCATCGACGGGTCCTAACCGCGGTATTCTAAAAAAACACATATTCGTCAAAAGTTTATAGTATCTCATAGATTCGCCACCGGGTCCTAGCGACCGTTTTTTTAAAAAAAAAATATGAAAACCGAAAATACGATCAAATTTCCCGAATTTTACACATGCATCATCGCGCACGGCGCAGCGTAGCGCGTTACCCTAGCAACCCAATTTTTTAAAAAAATATGAAAACCAAAAATACGACTAGATTTTGCAAATTACGTAAAAAAACAACGGTTTTCTAAAAAAACACAGATTCGTTGAAGATTTATAGCAGCACATAGTTTCATCGACAGGTCCTAACGGAAAAAATAAAAATACAAACAAGATTACATTTATATCCCTCCACAGATTTCTCCCAAAAACAAAAAATACAGATTCACCGATGATTTATGCGGTCCCCAGGTTCGCCGACAGGTCCTAGCGACCCTTTTTTTTAAAAAAAAACAAGAAGATCGGAATTACACAAAAAAACAAAACGTTTGCTTTCTCCCAAAAATAAGAACCGCAAATTCGCAGACGGTTTATAACAGTCCACACATTCGCCGAGTCCTAGCAACCTATTTTTTAAAAAAACACACAGTAAAACGGAATTACACCAAAAAAACAAAAATACATTTAGGTCCCTCTGCGTTTTTCTCTAAAAAAACAAAGATTCACTGACAGCTCTAGCAATCCAAAGATTCGCCGATAGGTTCTAGCAACCCATTTTTTTTAAAAAAAATAAGAAAATCAAAACTACGCGGGAATTATGCAAAAAAAACGAGAATATATTTAGATTCCTCTACATTTTTCTTTAAAAAAATACAGATTCACCGAAGTTACCTTTTTTTTACAGAAATATCCAGCGAACAAAATTTCGCGCGAAGCAACATCGCGACCGAATTTCCCGAATTTCGCATGACACGACACGGTGTAGTGCGTGGCACTGGCTAGTTAACTTTAGCCTATTTCCATTCTCCTACACCCACAGCTCCCCTACCGAATCGACCGGTCTAACCCATTAGCGAAAAAACCACCTCTCCTGTTGTCTTAATTTAGGCCCTGTTTGGGAGAGCTCCAGATCCCAGCTCAGTTGTTATAGGCTAAAATAAAGTGAATTAAGTTTATATTTTTAGTCTAAAATGTAAACAAGATGATCTACATAAACACTCTTAATGTACCTGGCATTTTACGGATACCGCTCCACCAACTCCACAGATTTTGGTGTGAGTATCCCAAACACCCCTTAGTGTACCACTCTTGCCAAAGATTGGATCCGTGTGTATCGGCCTATTCAATCAAAATCAAATGGCATTAGGGTAGCAATCGCAATGGGGCGCACTGGGCACGGATAGTGCTCGAGCATGGGTATGTCTGCGAAGGGCGAGAGTAAAGAACTTCATCTATCTCTGTTGTCGTGGGCGTGTCTTTGCCCACCAGCAGAAGAGTGCTATCAAGATTTAGGAAGTGACAAATACAACTAAGAGAACATGTGGTGACATATCATGTTTGTGATGAGTATTTGATTGTATTTGAGAATCTAGTGCTCAAGTTTGAGTTTGAATTGAGTTTATTTTGGTTTTGAGCAATTTGAGTTGATATGAGTTTAGAGCGGTACAACCAACGTGGTAAGGGTGGTAGTACTAGGATTGTAGTGTTACCGGGTATTGAGAGACGGTAGCTATTTTTCAGAAGGGCTATTTTTATGGATTGAATGAGAGCAGTACTATCAGCATTAAAAATATGGTAGTATCGGGTAGACAGTACTACCGTCTTTTGTGAAGTGGTAATTATTTTCAAGAGAGAGCGCAATTTGGTTTATACCTTAGTGGTACTATCAGCCTTAGAATGGCAGTACTACCAGATTTACAGCACCACTGTAGTTTGTGTAACTATATTCTTTTTACAGGGTGTTTGATTTATCATTGTGGTTAAATGATATTTATTGTATATTTTGTTGAGCAATACTATGTGACGTTTTGCTTGTCTGTGATGGTTGTATGACTTTAGAGCTAGATCATAATAAGGTGAAGGAGACAAGAACTAAGCTAGGAGAGTTGAGGTCCAAACGGTTAAAGTGACACCGGAAGATAACTAAGACTGGGGAGTTGTTGTAAGCTTTGAAGACAAGGAGCAGAAACATAAACTACTGTTGATGGACATGGCGGGCAACACAAGGTAGACCGGAACTATGCTTAAGGAGGAGTAGAGATCCAGAACAATCAACTAAGCTAGGGTTGTCATGGTCAAGTAGATATAAGAATATGTGGAGTGCCAAATGACTTAGGCCTATTTGCAAGTAAGGACGGTTCAAGGGATCCAAATGCGTGAGAGGCTTGGTGATAAGTCATTGGAGCCAATGGAAGGTGTTGGAGCATGGGCGATGCTTGTGATGAAGGAAATGTGAAAAAACTGATAGTGGGATATATTAGTAATTTGCCTATTACCAGAGGTGGATGCAGTTTGGAAAACTATGGCATTGGCCTAAGTGGTTCAGATCAAGCTAAAGAGGAGATAGACATGATTTGGGCTCATGGAGCTAATTGAAGCATCATTGGAGAAGATCACTTTGAGAAGCGTGCATATGGGAGTGAAAATGCAGTAGTATTGCGCAAACGGTACGATTGGCTTTTGTGAAAAGGCAATTATTTTCCAAACTGAGCATAGTTTGGTTCAAACCTTAGCGGTACGTACTACGGGCCTTGGAATGGCAGTACATACTATGGGTCTTGGAATGGTAGTACTACAGATTTGCGGCACTACCATGGTTTTTGCAGTGATAGTCTTTTTCCAAGGTGTTTTATTTATCATTGTAGTTAAATGATGTTTGTTGTATATTTTGTTGAGCAATGCAACGTGACGTTTTACTTGTCTGTGATGATTGCAGAACTTCGGAGCTAGGTCATGTTGAGACGGAGGAGACTAGAATTAGACTAGGAGAGCTAAGATCCAAACGGTTAAAGTGACAACAGAAGATGACTAAAGCTGAGGAGTAGCTATAAGCCTAGAAGACAAGGAGCAGAAGTGTCAGCTACTAGTGATGGACATGGAAGGCAATGGTATGGTGGACCGGGACTATGCTCAGGAAGGAGTTGAGGTCTAGAACGGTCAAGGAAGCTAGGGCTATCATAGTTAAGCAAACAAGAACATGTGGTGTGCCAAATGACTTGGGTCTGTTTGCAAGTAAGGATAGTTCGAGCCGGGGGATCTAGACGTGTGAGAGGCTTGACGGCAAATCATTGGAGCCACATGGAAGGTGTCGGAGCATGGACGATGCTTTGGAACGAAGGAAATGCGAAAAAACCGATAGGGGGACATATTAGTAATTTGCCCATTATCGGAGGTAGAGGCGGTTTGAAAAACCATGGCATAGGTTTAAGTGATTCAGGTCAAGCCAAAGAGGAGATGGACGTAATTCGGGCTTGTAGAGCTAATTGAAGCATCATGGGAGAAGGCCGCTTTTAGAAGCGTGTATGTGAAAGTGAAAATGCGATAGTACTAGGCAAACGATACCACTGGCTTTTGTGAAGCGGTAATTATTTTCCAGAATGAGTGCAATTTGATTCAAGCCTTAGCAGTACGTACTACTGACATTGGAATGGCAGTACTACTGGATTTGCGGCACCACTGTGGTTTATGCAGCAATGGTTTTTTTCCAAGGAGTTTTGTTTATAATTGTGATTAAGTGATGTTTGCATATTTTGTTGAAAAATGCTACGTCGTGATATTTTGCTTGTCTATGATGATTGCAGGATTTCGGAGCTAGATCATGGTTAGGCAGATGAGACCATGACTACACTAGGATAGCTAAAGTCCAAATGGTTAAAGTAACAACGGAAGATGATTAAAGCTGAGGAGTTACTATATGCCTAGAAGACAAGGAGCAAAAATATGAGCTACTGGTGATAGACACAACGGGTAATGGCAAGGTGGACCGGGACTGTGCTCATGAAGGAGTTGAGGTCCAAACCGGTCAAAGAAGTTAGGGTTGTTATGGGCAAGTAGACAAGAACATATGGTGTGCCAAATAACTTAGGCCCGTTTGCAAACGAGGATGGTTCGACCGATCCAAACACATGAGAGGCTTGGCAGCAAGTCATTGGAGCCACATGGAAGGTGGCAAAGCATGAGTGATGCATTGGGACGAAGGAAAAGTGAAAAAATTGATAGTAGGACATATTAGTAATTTGCCCATTACCAAAGGTGAAGGCGTTTGGAAAACCGTGGTATTGGTCTAAGTGGTTTAAGTCAAGCCAAAGAGGATATGGACATGATTCGGGCTCATTGTGCTAATTGAAGTATGATAGGAGAAGGCCACTTTAAGAAACGTGCATGTGAGAGTGTAAAATCCGTTATGATGTTGGATTAGCAGGTTAGCCCATGTTTCGTGGATGGAATCCACTTTGTGTCCAAATTAGGATTTTTGAGTTGCCTCCTTTATATAAGTGGTTGAGAGATGTAGAGTGAGGCAAGAGGAAAATAAGGTTTTTGAGAGAAGAGACCTCCTAAAAAGAGAGGAGAGTCTCTATATGTGTATGCTCTACATAGAGCTTATTTGCCCTCCTATGGAGAGGCTTTGTAATCATTTTTCTAAAGATGAAATAGAAATAAAATTTGTGCTCATGTTCTTGCTCAAGTTTTGATCTCACTCCGTTCTTAAGTTTTTGATCTCTTTGGTTCCTTTCTTTCTTGATCTTATGTTACCAAAGATGAATGATTGATGAATGGATTCTCATTAGATTATATCCCAAACATCTAGACAAGCTTTAACATGATCTTCAAAGTTTTTTTTTCCAGAAACCGATTTTAGGCTTGAAAAGGAAGGATTTGTGGTAGATCTTGTTCTTGCATATTTAAGGGTGTTTATGTGTTGTTCTTGCTTGCTGTGACAAGTAGGAGATTATCTAAAATTATCTTTATCATTAAATCCCCACTAGCAGGTTGAGATTGAAGTTTGTAGTTTGACCCAGTTTTTGTGCAACCTTCTTTAGATTTGAAAAAGATCACAACTTTAACAACGATCTATTTAATTGATGGTTACAATAGGTTCCCGATATCAATAGGAAGGTATGCAAAGTTTTATAGAATTTGGATCATAAAATCAAATATTACATCATTTCTTGCGTTAGAAATCATGCTGATTTTCCTATTCATCTTGATTTTACTGTTTATCCGGCAGTACTAGATTTTTCATGTGGTAGTGCCAGTTTTACTGTTCATTCCGGTACTATCAGACTTATAATTGTGTTAGTGTCACCTTGGGGCTAATTTTCTATGAAAATTTATTCTTCCACTCTTCTTTGATGAAGCGAGGTTTTGATGGGTTCTTTCAGGAGAAAATTGTTGTTGAACATTCACCTCTTCTGATCTTCTAACTCGGTCCTACAACAATAAATAAAATTAAATGTCTAGTGAGAGTTCAATCAAAAGATCATCAGTCAGTTTGCAAAGAAATCGGCACGTACTACCAGTCGGACGTCCGATTTTTTGTTTTTCTTCGGACGCCCGCGAAATATTTTTTTTCTACGCATGCAACATTTGTTACCAACGCGTGTAACATTTTTTTAACACTTGCAACATCCCTTTACTGTAGCAAATTTCACTATTTATCGAAGGAAAATATTGCACGTGTTGGTAGAAAATGTTGCACGCGTAAAAAAAAATATTGCGAAGTGTTAGGACGTCCGATAGATCTAAGGGAAATATAAAGAGTTCATCAATCTCTGTGCATCGATCTGTAAAGAAACATCACATAATACAAGAAATCAGAAGAGAGATGTGGAGATATATAGATGGATCCAGCTGTAGAGCGCGTCCAGAGCTCTCCATCCCCGAGCCCGAGGATGGGCTTCCGTGAGGGCCCTGCTCTCCTGGTCCTTGACTAGCTCCTCCCTCCACAGCTGGCATGTGTGAGACCGAGCAGCCCCACTGACAGAATACAGGATAGGGCAAGCTACCACAAATTAAAATTTCTATCTTATAAACCATGATACCGACCAAGGAAGGGATTATGGATCGCTATCACTAAACGCTTAGTACAGTGAAAGGAAAGTTAAATTAGTCCGATTCTACGTACCATGCACCCTCGAACAGTAGTCGATCATCCTCAATGAGTGGTCGATTGTCCTTCAGCGGTTATCAAATGTCACAAACAATTATTCCGATCAACACTGTAGTACGCTCAGGGAAGGAACTTCGTGCATCCGTGAGTTCCAGATTCATATTCTTTTTTAGTATGTTGACAGTGGTGTGTACGTGGTGTTTACATATGTGTGCATTTGGGATATCAAAACCTATTCTCACTTTAATTAATAAACAGAGTTCCTGTCTTCCGTTAAAAAAGTATCGGATTACAGTGTTCATGCTAAGTCCCAAGAGGTGCTTTTGTTTGTTGTAACTTAGGCTCTGTTTATTTAGCTTTAGGCTTTTTGATTTATAACTTAAAATCATCTTTTTAGCTTAAATAGTTTAAAAACTAATGGTTTTGTACATGATAGAGGTGGGTAATTCGATCTAATTTTAGTATTATTAGTCTAAAACCAACCATCAATAAACTAAAAAAAAGTCTCTCTCCAGTGGCTTTTAGGTTTTAGTTATATGGAGGTTTATGGCTTTGAAAAAACCCAGATAAAAAACTACTCGTTTATTTAAGTTTTAGTTTTTTTGCTTTTAAGCTGAAAAAGCCCAAACAAACCGAACCTTATAGTACTTGTACTCTTGTTTTTGCACAGTTTTAGAATAAGGGGACACGACTTCGAGCGTTTGCTATTTCTGATTGTCTTTGCACATTTCTTAGTTTACGCTTTCTAACAACGAAAGCATATTCTGCGTAGATGTAACCTCGAGGCCTGCCCAAGCGCGAGGCAATCTGCGGAAGACAGCAAGCAAATGCCCCTTAATCGCGGCCCCGCTGTAATGAACCGATCGCATGCCAAGACCCACTCACCTAACATTCTTGATCTGCTCTCTGATTGGCCAGAGTTCCTCTTGAGAACCTCCATCTATCGGCAATAAACTACCGCAACAACTTCTATTTGCACAATAACGGCACTTAACAAATGCTCCTTCAAAGCTTAAACGACATTGTCTAATGGCACACGTAGCATCTTTTCATTTTTGGTTCGTTAGCACGTCCCATCCTGTGGTTTACTATTGCAACCATCCCTGGTCGCCTTCATCTTTTCTATTCCTCGTTATTATATGCTCATCACGAACGGCAGAGACTCAATGGTAAATCCAAAGTCTCATTTTTATATAGTTAGGTAATGTAAAACGATGTATTTATTACAAACATTTGGGAATCAAAGACGTTAAAGAGACGTTAGAGAGGTGTTTATATACTTTTCTTTTTAAAAGTTATATAAATATTAGAGAATAAATGAAGAGTAAATGGCAATTACTTACCCTTTTGATTCTTGATAAACGTTTATCGAATCCGGAGGAACGGAGTTATGCTTAAGTCTATTATTTGGTTGGATTTATTTGATTCTAGGAAAATAGTCTTATACATTTGCTTCAAAATTTATACAACATATATTAGGAAGAAGCTTTTGAAAGTTATACAAATATTAAAGAATAAATGAAGAGTAAATGGCAATTACTTACCCTTTCATTTGCTTCAAAATTTTTACAACATATATTATTTCATTTGCTTTAAAATTTATACAACATAACATATATTAGGAAGGAAAAAATAGAAACACCTTTCGGAATGGAAATGGAGATGGGGGAGCCAGTACCTAATTGTGTAAGCTCCGCACTTAATGGCTAGCAAGTGCATTGCCGTACCACCATTACATTTGCCAAAACAAACATGGAGTGCTAGTGTGCCACCATCGAAAGGGCATCTTCTCTCACAAACAGAAATTGCCGACACTATATTATATATCTAGTCACAGCCATTATTACAACCTTCCTTTGCAAAATGTACGACAACAACAGCATTATATATATGATTACAATAAACAACCAAAAAACGGCGCCTTTACAACACTGCATGCACTACCTTACTAACACTAGATGATCTGTTTGCTCTAGTAAAGGTGAACAAGGAATGAACAGGCCCTTGAATGGGCAGGCATACATGTTCACTACATAAATACTGCGCATCTTCCTCTACTCCATATGGCAGATCCATTCATGCCTGCCTTATTGAGAAACAAGTTTGTACATGGACAGCAATGAAGAGAATCAAGCACCTTTCTGTTCAGATCACTCGGTTCATTGTACCACCAAATCTAATAAAGTATGCCGAACAATCAAACACATGCATAGGCTGTACTTGGTGGCCGAACTGCAGATGGTTGTCGCAGCCTCCCACCGTTAGCCCAATATTTGCAGATTTGAGGCTGAGCTACCACCATGGAACAAAAGGCAATGCATGACTTTTCGTGTTTCTATCTACAGACGGTAAAGTGTATAAATATGGGCACAAACACCTGCAAAAACTATATCTTCGAGCACACACTTATGCTGACCTCCTAGTTGCAATCCAAACCACACTCTTCCAGGAGTGGACCATCATTCTTCGCTAAGAAAGGATCGATCCGGACCCAGAGGAGTGAGAAGATTGAAGCCAGAAGAATGGACCAGACAATGACAATTGTTGGCGTCCTGTTTTGCCTTCCAACCAAACCTTTCAGGAATGGGTACAGATGGACAATCACCCAAAATGCAAAGAAGAGTTTCCCAAAGAGGGGCCCCCACGATTCATATCCGTTATTGATAGCATTGGAAACGCCTGCTACCACGCCAATGAAGTTCAATAGGAGCAGAGTAGTTGGAGGAATCAGCAAGGTAGTCCATTTGAACGTATACAGTTCTGAGAACTCCTCATCATCTCCACCCTTTGATGTCACAGTGAAGCTCGTATCTATACCAGCTATGACCTTGAGAAGCCCCTGGAACAAAGCAAAGAGGTGTGAAGAGACACCTCCAATGACCCAAAATTGCTCATTTCTCCACCAATCATCAATGCCTACACCACTCCATCTCATTTCCAGGATACCGGTAGCAAAAATGCAGATAAAAAGTGACATGAACCAGAGGCTGGCAACATTGGTGAGCTGCACAACGGGAACCAAGAGGGAAAGGTAAGGTTCAAATCTTGAACAATTTCACACCATACAGAATTACAAGTTGAATATGCTTTACCTCTGGAGTGATAAATTTCCCCGTCAGCAAACAGATGGCAGGCAATGTACAGTACGCCAAGAGTGGGATGGATGTAAAAGGATATACAATGGAATTAATGTAGGAAAACCTTTCCAAACATTTTAGTCCACCACCATATCCATACCAAAGAGGGCAATGGTTGCTAAAGAAAATTTCAACAGACCCAAGAGCCCACCGAAGAACCTGGTGAAGACGATCGGAAAGATTGAGAGGTGCAGAACCTTTGAATGCAGCCAGTTTAGGTATGCAGTAAATTGATCGCCAACCATGGCAGTGCATCTTAAACCCAGTTAGAATATCTTCTGTAACTGACCCATAGATCCAGCCAATCTGCAACCAAGATACAATTATTACATGACAAATGCTTCAACCAATTAAACAATACACACCAACCAAGCTCTAGACTTTACCTCTTTACCCCAGTCTGTCTTGTCTTCATAGCCACAACTGATGACATGTATAGCTTCCTTTAGCAGAGAAGCTGGACTTGCACTCTTCAGTGTTCCACCATTCTCAAGAAGTGTGGATGCAACAAAAACAGAAGACTGACCAAATTTCTTTTCCAATTTCTGTTGATTTACAATACCAGCCTTTTCATTTTCAGCTCCTGCCAAAAATATTGCAAGGTAAGATATCTTATAACAATGAAGATGGTGATGTTTCTAGGATAACCATGAGTATTCCTTTGGGAAGTTTAGTGGTACCTGGAGCACCTTCTTCAATTTCACCGAGAGCATATGCAGGGGATTGATTTTCTGCTCTCTTGAAAAAAGATCTTTTTTTCTTCTCTGTTTTAGGTTTTGTAGTCTTCTTCTTGCTCTTCCTGTCACCAAAGCAGCAACAGCAAAAGCACCACTTGGGCCAGCAGTTGCAAGTCCTTGATGGTGGCTTCTTTGATTTGGGGGCATCATAACCATACAATGCCTGCCTTCTAAAGACACATCCAGTACCAACATAGATGGGGCCTTGAATACCATCCAAACCTTTCATGTTGATCTGTACAAAGCAGTTGTTAGGGAAATTGTAACAAAGTCAAATGACTCATGTAGGCGAGAACATCTCAGAAATATGGATGCAAAATCTTACATCAAAAAAGACAACATTCCTGTTGGCATATCGATCATGACGATCAATCCCATCAAATCTTTGAGGGAACTGCACATAGCAAACTTTCTTTCCTATCAAAGGGTCCATCATAAAACACATTGCTTCTTTTATAGCCTTGCTGTTATTAATGTAGTGATCACAATCCAAGTTCAGCAAATATGGAGCATTGGTTAGTACAGAGGAGACTCGGACCTGTGAAACAGCCAAAACAAAAGGAATTAAAAGTATGTCATATGTTACCACAAGTTATAGAAGACTCACAAAAAAGCATCAAACACATTATCTTTACCAATGCATTCATAGCACCAGCCTTCTTATGATGGTTATAGCCTGGCCGTTTTTCTCTTGAAACATATACCAATCGAGGCAGCTCATTTCCTTCCACATCATGGCCACCACTTTGGCCAAGGAAGACCTATTGGTAGAGAAAATTGAACTTATTTATTGTCATAATGTGAGAGAAGAAAAAAGGGGGGTCCATAAAAACAAGACAGCATATGTAGTAACACCACAAACTGTGGAAACACACCTGAATCATTCCAGGATGATCACGAACATCATTTCCAGGCCAGGGAGTTCCATCCTGCATTGTCCACCCTTCCTCAGGAACTTTCTGGGCTTTAGCAACCAATGCATTGATTCGAACCTTGAATTCCTCATACTCTCTCTGAAAAATTCAAGCTTAGCCTAATTAGCATGACTATCAAATAAAGGACAATAACAAAGCATTACAGAAGAGACCAAATAATGCACCTTCATTGCTCTCCTCTCCCTAACAAAGTTTGGTGCCACCTTATCTTTAAGGTAGTCCATCTTCTGTTGGAAGTACCACTCCGGAGCACGCGGTTCAATGCAATACTTTTTGCAGAAAGGAACCCATTTCTTTGCAAATTCAGATGTTTCAGACAATGCTTCAAATGTCAGCATTGCAGCACCATCATCAGAAACATAGCAAGAAACCTTATCAACTGCATAATCCACCGCGAGAATAGATAGAACAGTATTTGCTGTGACTAAAGGAGGTTCCTTTAACGGGTCAACCGTACTGACAAAGAAATCAACTGGTGCGAGTAGAGAAGGATGGCCCTCCTTATCAAATCTATGCAGACAAGAAATTAGTCTCAAAACTTCAGAAAGAAGAGAAGGTAAGTACTGCCAGGTAGCAAAAGTAACTAACCTCAAAGTCAACCGGTCAAGGTAAGTCTCCCTCTCAATAGGAAACCACTTTGGGAATTGATCAAGAATCCAAGACATGGCAAACCAGATTTCACATATTACAGATATGAGCCATAAAGCAAATGCATCAGGCACCGGATGCATCACTCGATAGTGGAAGAAGAAACCCAAAACGACCAGCCGAATTATGATAATCATTCTATAGGGGTTGATCTGGCTAGAAGGAATTGGAATCTTTCTGGACAATGGCTGTCTACCTTCATCCATTCTGGTAAGAAAATTCAATAAGCAGTTCGTCATTGAGTCCAGTACCACGTTGTGCAAAGAAAAGGGCAAAGATGTGCTTAAGCAAATACCAGATGGAAAGTCCTTACAGTCAAAGATCCAAATAAGCAAACAGATTATAATTTTTCTTAGACCATATACTAAAATGCAACTGCATCCATCATCAAGCCAAAGAAATGCGCAATTTTAAGGAAAACCTGATAAGAATCATTCACCAGTTTTCTTCAATATTCTAACAAAGTTAATAGTTTTACTTGTATTTTCTGTACTTAGTATCCTAATGCTAGAATAGAGCATGAAATCGCAAGTTTGACCTATGCTTGGAACCAAATAGCCTATCAGCGAGGCAGCAAAATAGCAGAGGTCAAACAAGTTTCAAGGGTCATACATTGGTAGATCTGCATCATCGCCATCACCATCCCAGTCTTTACCACCACCATCATTCCTCATCTGGTGCAGCCTCTCCTGCTTCTGCTTCCAGCTCTCCATCCTCTCCTTCCATGCAACACTACCATAACCGTATGCAGCGAGATCCTTGGACGGGTCCATAGATCTTGGTTGCACTGCAACACAACTGACTGTTAACCAATTCTATTCAAGCACCATCCCAACTAAATTCTTCATGATGATAATCCAAATGTGCACCTGGTAGGTTGGGATCCGCATAAGGAAGCGGGTGAATCCTCTTTCCCCCACCGCCCATGAAAGACGGCACGAGGGCGTGCTGCTCTGGCGGGATGTCATCAACCTGCAAGCACATTGGAACAGCTAATTGAGCACTCTGTATGGCAGGAGGCTCTACCGAGCTAGCAATCCAGCAGCGTAAGATTTGCCAGTACCATCTGCCCGTTGGTGAGGAGGGGAACATTGGGGATGGGCTGAAAAGGCTGTGGCACGCCATTGAGGTCGGTGCCGCCACGGCCATAGCTCATGTGGGCGTGGAGCATGGACTCGGCGACATACTGGGAGCCATTCCTGTCCCTCCAGTTGAACTCGTTCTCCAGGTCGTCCACGCCGTCCTCCTCCTCATCCCCGGGCACGCGCGCACAGCCTGCAACCAATCGATGGAATCGAGTGAGCAATCGAGACTAAAACAGACAAAATCCGGCCGGCCAATTGGGCGGCGACCAGGAGCAGGAGCGGCGGCATTGCGGGGTGAGGGCTACTTACCCCTGAGGCGCTTGAAGCGGGTCTTGCACTGGGGGCAGTTCTGCGTGCCCTCGCGGCGCTCGTACTCGTAGCAGTCGCGGCAGACAGGGAAGGCGCACTCGTTGCACGCCACGAAGGGCTCGCCGTCGGGTGTCCGCCCGACGTCGTCGCCGCAAATCTGGCACACCTGCCCGTTCTGCTGCCGGAGCGGCTTCGGCTGCAACCATTTTAAAAAAAAAAAAAAAGAAACCAACCAGAATCAGCACCGCACACTACCGGAAACCCACACCGCGGCGACGTAACGCTCGCCGGCTAGCTCCGCACGTACCCCAGGATCGCCGTCGCGGCGGATAACGACAAGCTCGTTGCGGTTGTGGGAGCCAGCGACTAGCCCGGCGCTCGCCTCCATCTCTCCTCCGCCGCCGACTACCGCTCTCGCGCACTACCAGATCTCCATCCCCGTGCCCCCTTCAAATAAAATAAATTCAGGGATTTCTTATCTGGCAAATGCGCCACGCCGAAGAGGAGGAGGAGGAGATGCGTCGGTGGGAGGGGAGGGGATTGGTGGATTTTTAAAGAAAATAGGGAAGAGGAAGGGAGGGACGGGAAAGTGTCGGTGGCAGAAGAAAAACAAGGGAAAGGGCCGCACCAACTAACAGCAAATGAAATGAAATGAAGTAATTCGGGGGGGAAGGATTGAAGGAACCATGAAAACACGGTTAAACTTGTGGAGCGTTAATAGCAGCACATTCCGCGACACCGTGTTTACTCAAGTATTCGACAGCCCCGGCCAGTTGGGAAAATCTATAATACACCATTTCTTACTTACGGCAATGGCCTAGGTCGCGAGGGTGAGGCGTTCCCCTGTTTCTGATCCTCATCTCTATCTCTACATTTTCACTACTAGATAGGAACAAATTATCATTTTTAAAAGAAAAAAGAATATATGTGAGATTATTATTAATAAACATGTTAAATATGAATTATTCTAGTGATTCACTCACACTTCAATCACAGATACACTATTACTCTAGTTATTCACTCATGTAGCGTATAGTCTTTTATGTAGTATTTTTGAGAATTAATACCCGTTAAGACCGCACAAACCCTTCGGAGATTGGGAACAAGGGGAATTAAGCCCCGTGTGCAGGAGCGGAGATGGAGAAATTTTGGTTATCAGGGATGGAAGGGCACTCCCTATGGGGATTTCCCCCGTTGCCATCCCTGCTTTAGCACCTTGCCACTTTTCCGCTTATAATTCTGATTATAATCGATTATTTGTCACTAGGTTGTTTAATTCTATAACATTTGTCGCTATTGACGATTTTGCTCCTCTCCTTTCTTCGTCTAACTCCTCTCTTCCTCACTCATCAATTATGGTTGTCTACCATCACTTACTTTCCTGACGATCTCCCTTTCTTTCACAATGCACCTAAATCTCATGCTGCCTCCTCTCTTCTCTTCTTCCATAGCGCCCTCCTCCCAACTAATGTGGCCATGTTAGTGAAGGCGGAGCAGAGCTCCTCCAAGTCCTTTGTTGGCTCCAACGAGGTCGTTTCGTAAGAACACACTACCAACGACATCGTAGGGTCCAGCAAGGTGAGCACCAAATTCATGAATATGGCCACCAGCTTCCACAAAAACGCGCTCGTCAATATCATAGGGCCCAATAACGCAATGTTCGTGAAGGTAGCCGAAGATGCACCTTACTTGTAGAAAGGTGGACTTAGGCCTAGTTACAACCAACTCCTCCATGATTACCATGGCTGATGAGGGATTGCCAAAGAAGAGGAGGAATTGGAACGATGAATAAGAGGGGCAGCCAAAGAAGAGGAGGAATTGGAACGAGGGATAAGGGGTAGGGGTAAATTAGCCAATTTAGGCTCAAAAGTGGTAAATTCTAGAGAATTAGATGAATCCAGTAGCAAATAATCAATTACTGCAGGAAATAACATATGATCCATTTTCTCGAACAAATAGGATGACATCATAAATCATTCATAGAGCACAAAGGCACATCATTGTATGTTCCTAATAATATTTTGATTCATTTTGAAATTTGACTGAAATTAATTTATTTTTTCCAAGATCAATAAAATCACCTTCAAATATAGTATGAGGTATAGATTATCAACAACCAATAATTAATTAACCTCGTGACTAAACGACCTGAATAGTTCTTTTTATTGAATTAGTTGATCCTCTCCCCCATTCAAAAAATGATTTTCATAGGAATCCAGAGTAGTTCTCGTGATCCCGGCCTTACTAACTATTCAATTCCTAACTCACTTATTTTTCTTCTCTTTCTTTCTCATTTAGTGAAAATCCTAATGTGCAGATGCCCATGGGGAACTTCTCCCATGGATGCACACATGCAGTTTCCAACCTTGCTTCTCCTTTACACAATTTTGCCCGATAGCCTGGTCATTTTTTTTATAGAATATAGCCTGGTTTATTTGTCCATATTTATATGCGACATCTATTTTATTTGCAGTGAGATGATGAGGGCTCTATACAGACCGTGATTCGAACGATTGAGTTAGATTTTATAGACGGTGAACAACATATAAATCAACAACAACGCCAGGAGTCACGGTATTAGCTTTTCCATTGAGTTGGATAGAAAAAAGACGCCAATACAGGTGGCATGGCTGTCAACATTGAGAAAGACAACAATGTTCATAGCTTTTCTTTACGATGATGCTGCACATATTCTCTAAATCAGAAAATGGTTCATGACCGGTTGTCTTAATATTGAGAATCGTATTTAAAATTTGTGTAGGTTAGACGTTTGGTTTATACCCTATTTAAAGCATTAAAATTTCCATGATTTATACATGATTTCAATTGTTCCTACGAAATTGGTGCTTCCAAACCACTACCGCGAACCAGTTAGCAACCATTCTACCCAAAAAAATGGTACAATATCCTGTTTAGGGGTTTTAAACCAGTTTCAATTTCTAAAAAACCAACAAACCCGCTAAACAACTTAGTTTTTAAGCGACTTTTGGCATAAGCCAGAAGCTACATATATATAAAGCCAAAACGCTAAAAGTTAGGTTGTGATGTTTTTACAGGTTATTGCTAAGTAAAATTAGTAATTATCAAAAGTTCTCTCGTAAAAAGCTGTAGCTACTTTTTTTTTAACTCGAAAAAAAAACAAATTAAAAAGAAATCTATAGCTCCCTGACAAAGCAGTGGTTTTCGAAGCCTTACCCATCAGTCGAGTCTATGAGTAGCAACTAGCAAGAACCCAATGACCAATCATCACGGTAGAATTAAAAAGAGCCGGAAAGATACGGGAAAGTGTCGGTCGCTCGTGTAAGCAGCAAGTAACTTGACTGGAGCCGCACACCCGAGCGACACGTGCAAAAAGCTCACTCCTTCCACTACCACCAGCACCACTAGTCCTACTCCCATCATCTCAGGAGCAGAAAATTTTGGTTGTTACAAGGTTTGAAATCTCGATATCACTCTAAATACCATCCAACAAAATCTCGATAAAGTCTTGGTATTTCAAACAAATTCTGACCAAAATACAAAAATATAATTTGAATTCCGTTTTTTTTTCCACCGGTATAGCTGAGATTTCACCAAGATTGCCGAGATCTCGGCAAATTTAGGCGAGATGAAATCTGGTCGAAACGAAGTCAAAAGATTTTAAAATTTTTTTGGAAATTTCTGACACATTGATGATGTTTCCATAAAAATTTGAGAAAAATATAAAGTCTGCATAAGTTTTAAAAATTCAAATATTGCTACTATCCTGATAAAACGCTGACTCGCAAGTTTGAACCAAATGAAACATGAAACAAACCATGCTAGAAAATTTTGAATTTTTTTGTGCATGGTTGTGATGAATCACTAATATTCTCATAAAATTTTCAGATGATGATCAAGCTTCATAAATATTTAAAAGTTTAGAAAGTGCTACTGTGCTGATAAAAGCTTTACCGGCAAACTTCAACCAAATAAAAAATGGTACAAACTATGTTAGAAAATTTTGAAATTTTTTGTGAATAGTCCTGATTTATCATTAATGTTTCTATAAAATTTTCATCTAATTATCAATCTTCAAGAAGTTCCAAAAATTCTCATAGTGCTACGTCCTCATAAAAGCCTAACGATCAATACATAGATTTGCTTTAGCAACAAAAAATGTTTAAAATTTTTAAAAATTTTGCATAAGGGTTATAAGGAAATTATTAATATCTCAAAAAAATTTTGAATCATGATCACATTCCACTGAATTTATAAAATTCTTACAAGTACAGTGTACCATTTATATTCTTTCTATTTTTGATTTTTGAAATATAACAAATGAAGTTCAATACATACATAGATTTGATTGAGGAAACAAAAAAATTTAAAATTTTTGAAAATTTTATATAATGTTACTTACTAATTATTAATCTTTCATAAAAATTTTGGACCATGACAACACACGAGAAAATTTATAAAATTCGACAATATTACCGTCCCAATTAAGTTCATTCTATTTTTGATTTTTAAAGATAACAAATGAAGTTCAATTATTTTTAAAATTTTATGTATGATCCTAAGATTCTTAGGATGGTACCATAAATTTTTAATATCAGGATAAAGTATGTATAATTTTATAAAAATCTAACAGTTTTTCTATAGTTTTTAAAAAAGTCTCAAAAAATGGTTTTTCGATAAATTATCATGGAAGATCACTTTTTTCAGGGTAATTGATCTAAATCCAATCAAATTTAGGTATTAAACTTTGAATTTTGGGTTCAAATCCCAAGATACCATGTGGTAAGGGTGAAATCTCGCTGAAAAAATGAGATTACTATAGCAACACTATTTTTTTTTAATTTTTGAATTTGGTAGGTAATCAAAATTTTGTTCAACTCTGGAGAATGATATCTCGGCGAGATCTCATCGAGATTTCTAACCATGGTTGTTACGCAGAATATATAACCAATGGCATGATTGCATAGAAGGCAAAGCTTTGCTTTGCACAAGTAAAGGTGAGTGATGGTAAAATCAGAGGAAGACAATAATGATACTTACAACCAGGGTTAACAAAATTGAAAATTCAATTTTTGAACCATTTTTTATTTTTGAAAATCAGTAAAAATCGATAGAAACTAAAGAAATTTAAATTCAAAATTTTTGAACTCGATGGTCAACCAACAACAGAAAAAACAAAAATCAAGCAATTTTTACAGATTTTTGAGTGATTTTCACCGATTTTTGAGCGATTTTTTATATTTGCAGCACATCAAAGAAAAATTAGAAAAATATAAAAAATTCCCAAAATCTATAAAACAACTCAGAGAAATTTAAACAATTTTTTAAATTATTTATTGCTTCTAAAAATCCAAAATAGCAATTAATAAAAGGAACAAAGTTAATTTAAAATTTTTATAAAAATTTACAAGATTTATTATGCTCTGCAATTTATTGTAATCATAACTGTGCCAAAGGATCATATACTAAAATTTTTAGAAATATCAGACTTTATTTAGTGCCCATATAAAATCAAAAACAGAAGAGCATATATAATGATAGTAGTACTTTCAGAATTTTTTAAAAATACACATTTTTTATCATCATTTAAAAATTTTAAAAATTCATTAGAATTATGTTAGAACATCACACAAAAAGTTTAAGAAATATTTGACTTCATTTTGCGCTCTAAGAAATCAAAAACTGAAGAGCATATATTTTGACAATATCACTGTCAGAATTTTTTTAAAAATACACAAGTATGCTAATTATCTGAAAATTTTACAGCATTATTAGCATTACCTCAGGACCTCACACAAAAATTTGCAAAAAAAATTAACACTTTTTGTTAAATTTTTCAAATTTATATTTGAACTCTACGGTTTACCATCGGTTTTTATTGCCGAGACCGTCGCGATACAGCCAAAAATCGTTGATTTTATGAACCTGCTTACAACTCCCGTTGGTTTTTACTCGTTGATACAGGTCTCAAATACACACATTCTATTATTACTTTTCCTAGTTGAATGTTAATGAACAGCACTAAAAATATGACGACATAAAAGTATGTTTGATGACTAATCCAATTATGTCTTTTCCACATGACAAATCTAAACACTTTAATATATTCATGTTAAGGGTTAAAGTTATAAAAGTTGACCGTACTCGTTCTAAAGCAAAGTCTAAAAAATCAGAGAGAAAGTATACGTTTAGCTAGACTAGATAGATATTTCACGAGCGGAGTGACCGATTAAAGCGAGCATTAGTTAGAGCAGAAGCGATGAAACCATGATGGCGACGAGGATGATGACGACGATGCGAAGGAGCGAGAGGAACGCACTAACCAACAATCATATCGGTGCCAAAACAGGAGTTAGGTAAGGCGTCCGTTTTAGTTTGCTGCAGCACGTCAAGAGCGACGACCACAGGGACAGGGGGAGTACTTAATCAATGGCCAACTAATCAGTTTGGTTAAGTGCGCGTTCGAGCATTTAGATTAGTCGCCGGAGTTGCTCGTAAACTCTCCGGAGAGCTACCGGGGCCGTAGAAGATGAAAAGCTTGCGTAGGTCGCGTCGTGCGAGCTGCATCTACCGAATTTAGGAGGGTTCTACTGTACTTTTAGTGCGATTGGCAGCTTAACTTGGCACGTGGATGCTACCTAGTTTTAGCACTGGAGTGTGAGAATGGGAGGGAGAAAATTGGCGGCAGGCAGAGACAGGTGGCGCTGCCTGCTGGCGGGGCCGTGACAGCCACACGGGAAGGACGACGACGAAAGACAACTGCGCGATGTGCTTCTCCAACCAACCAGCCGACTAGCTAACCTGGGCCAAATTGGCTGTGCTGCTGGCTACCACAAGCACGATGCTGCTCCAATGTTTGCGATTATGCTGATATATTCGTACCTTTATACATTGCTATTTAAAAGTTATGTAAGTATTAAATATAAATAAATGATAGATGATCATTACTTATCACTTCGTTTGATTTAAGATTTATGTAATTTATACTAACAGGGTGATGCGTAAAACCACTCTTGCTCTTCTATTATTATTAACTATTTATGCACGTGGCTTTCTGCTGTAAATAGGCAATCTGCGAATCACTGCATACTCATCGCTGCAAACTTTGATAGTTTCTTGAGCAATGCTTCAATGTTTTCCCTCTCAATATAAGTTATACAAATCTTAAAGCAAGCGAAGTGGTAAGTAATTATCATCTACCATTCGCTTTTCTTCGTTGAGGATGATAATTAACTGCAGCATGCATGCCGTCTATGGATGGGCGTCTGAATAATTGTTCATGTTTGCACTAGCTTCTTTTGGTGAAACAACATGACAAGAAATGTCTTGGTTGGAATAACTTCTGTGCGGCGTATTATGCTCCTACTGATTTGTGTGGTAGGCTCGTGTGACGATGCCATTCATCACGGATTCTACGCACATTTTGTTGCCATTCAGTGAGGTGTACGAGCAGAACTGCAGAAACATGAATAGGTGTGCAGATAAAACAAAGCTTCAACCATAGCCAGTATGATACCCCTTTACAATCAGCATCCTTCCAAGAGAAGAAAATATGCTGTGATATTGTCTTGCTAAATGATCGTCTGGTGAATGAACAAACAAAACACTTAACTAAGTTATGTTCCTGGAATAAGGTACAAGGAGTCGTTACAAAATGTAAAAGTTCAGGGCTACTAAAAGTACTATATATAAAGAGATCTATTACTGGCTATAGTGATGGTGATGAAATATTTCAACAAATTTGTTTAGATTGACCTTGAGATTACCAAGGAACATACAAAAATGCAACTCAAAGCTCAATGTAATAAGGAAAAAGCAAAAGTAAAAAAAAGAAAATTTTCACTTATCAGTTTCTTTATAGTATACTTTCTTTTTTATTTTCAGATTTACATTTCAGCAGAATTAGCCATTTTCCCCCTTTATGCGTATATTGATTTTAGATTTGGAATCTGGTGCCATGATACATTGATTTTGTCTCACTACAGCATTTTTCATGACCAATAGCATAGTATTTTGAGGAGTAACCCTCAATAACATTTCTGCATCTCCTCAAAATGTGTATCAAAGCCGAGAGCTCTGCTTCACCTACCACTGCAACTTGTGATGCATTTCCACATCTAGTGACGCTTCGTCGGACATATTCCATTCCTGTGTAGTCCGTACGAGGCTTACAACTTAAACAATCCTTTAGGTTAGGATCATCCGATTGAGTGAACGAACGGTCTGAATATTCTACTAGTATGTTGCTACATGAAAAATCATTGCAGTGATATTGTTACAGTATTCTTAAAAGATATAGATATTATTTTTTGATCTAAAGGTTCCCGCACAGCTGAATACTAGTTGCAGACTTGCAGTGCCTTAGGTGCTGGATCTCTTTCCCACTCTGCGAGGCTCAGTAGTACAGTTAGAACTGATAGGTTGGGCGAAGAATTTACTAGTGCTGCCCTAAGCACCACTGAGGTGGCGAAGGAAGCCTGTTTGCTGTTCACCAGACAAGTAACAGGCTAATAGCCTCTCTCTCTCTCTCTCTTAACAAACCACACACTTCCTGCATTTTTCTCAACATCCATCCATCCTCGAGAGTCGCCGACACTTGCCCCCTTATCTCGTTCTCTCTCTCTTAATCATCGCAGTGTAGACTATTTTATACTGCTGGTTGGGAGATGGTGACTTTCAATCTGCACCAACGACTAAGGAATCCTGTGCTTATCTAGCCTCTTTCATTTTTTTTAACGTATAAATCTAGCTATATGGGAGTGCTAGAGGTCGCTAGTATTACGGCAGCGTAGGAAATGTGAGAGGCATGTTCAGAGACCGCGGAAGGATACCTTCAGACTTCAGCGCTACCGTACAGTGGTAGCGAGGTCTTCTGCACTCGGGCTCCCGCCCCTGTGCCCACCCATGCTCACCTACTCAGTTACTTGCTGTGCTGGCTTGCCCACTGTCACGGTTAGGGGTGCAATCGGATCGGATTCGGTCGGATATCGTTCTTTCCATATTCTAAACCATATTTTTTGTCGGATTCGAATCGGATTCGGATAGCACCGGATACGGATACGGGCGGATAATATCGGTAGCGGATTGAATCGAATCTGAGCGGAATCAAGCAGTGTCGAATAATTTTTGCCGGATAACACGCAAAAAATGCATATGCATATAAAGCACACATATAACAACTTGATTAGCTAGCCGATGATAAGTTTGAAACATAGAATGATACGTAAATAATATTACAATAAATCGAAAAAATGATCGTGAAGTCCACAACTCCATATTTCATAAAGTGACAATACAACTCCATGTTTCATAAAGAGACAATACGACAAGTCAATAATATTTAGATTACATCATAAGAAGTGCTAAATTAAGCTAGCAACATCTCAAGCAGTTAATTATTAATAGCAGCTAGCTAGGGAGGGATAAAGCAAAGGCATGGTAACTTCTTGCAAAGATCAAAGGCGCAAAAGCTAAGCAAAGCTTCTGCATGCAGTGCAGCAGGGTTTCGTGTACAAGGGAATCAAAACTTGTCATGTGATTTTCCACCTCTCCATATTAGTACGTGCCTGAGCAAAACACACACACACACACTCTTATCTCTCTCTGTCTCTCTCGTGAAGTCTAGTATCCTCTGAAGTTCATTATCAGTCGCCAGTCGCCACCATAGTCTCATCCTACAAAACAAAAGGCAACAATAAAGTTAAAATGAAAAGTATTTGATCAAAGTGCAGGCGATTAAGTGCAGCTCCTATTAAACACAACAATAGAAACAATACTGATATCAAACTGCTTTTCTGAACTTATTTGATCAAAGAGCACTCCCACTTTAAGTACCACCACAAACACAACAATAGAAACAATACTGATATCAAACTGCTTGCATTTGCTCATCCCCAGGCTTGCTTGCATTCCTTAGCTAACATCACAAAGCACATACAGATCAGGACAAATCATACATCAAAGCAAATGCAGAATTAACATTGTGCTTTCTTGATCTTGGGTTTGACTAGTAATTAACATTGTACTTGACCTAGCTTGGCCATTGCTAATTTTACTTGCTTCTTCAGCTGGCTCAAGTCCGTATCAGAGGAAGCAAATGCAGAAGACTCATCAGCAGCTTTCTGAACTGGACCGCAGGGAGGCCAACATTAAGCAGCTTTCTGTGATAAGTTTAGATAACAACTAGCATCAAGTTTAGATAACAACTAGCATTCTTAACTGTCCTCTTTAGCATCAAGTTTAGATAACAACTAACATTCTTAACTACATTCATCACAGAGCAGTGAATAATTCAATACACAAGTAATTTTATTACCAGACAGCGATAAAACCACCAATCATACATCAAAGATACTAATATGTCTACTGGATACATGTATAAATATGGTAAATCAATAGGATCTTAATTAAGGGTTACACGACGCAATACAGCCAAAGAGTGTATGCCATTGCCAATCACACACATAAGTTCAGAAATGTGCATACCATTATTGGATCAAGAAATAAAGAAAAAGAAAATAGATGTGCAGTGCTGTTTTATCCAGCAAAGTCCATCTAGTTATTTTTATTCCCACACATGTCTTTGACATAAGCTATATAGTACCGACACATTTACTTGAATAGCAAACATGCATATGATCTCTTAAATAGCAAACATTTTTTGTTGATGAACTTTACTGGCTTAAAGAAGTAAAGAACATCTGGGTTCTACCTTTTGTGCCCAAATATCTTGGAGCAGAACATTTAGTATTTGGATTGTCATCCAGAATGTAATTAAATGAACCATCTTTAGTTGGCAACATAATAGCAGTAGAATGCAGAATGAATTAGACTGAGCAATGAGCATTTGTAGTTGTTCACATGAATATTTTTTCCCATGAATATTAGACTGACCATCTGTAGTTGTTCAGATGCAACATAATGGCAACATAATTCACTGAGCATTTGTAGTTTTTCCCATCACAGATCAGCCATCACAGAGACACAGAGCATGAATGATCAACCATCACAAATCAACCATCACAGAGCATGAAAGATCAAGCATCACAGATTCACAGAGCATTTGTACAAGAACAAGAAGAACAAGAACAAATAGAAACCTTGGGCCGGAGGAGGCCGAGGAGGACCGAGGAGGCGCCTGAGGAGGACGGGAGGAGGCTCGCCGGCGGAAGAGGCGGCAGCAGAGGGCGCCGAGGAGCTCGGCCGACTGGAAGGCCGAGGAGGACCGGAGGAGGGGCTCTGCTATCGGCCTTGAGGCACTGCGGAGCTCAGGCGGCGGCAAGAAAGAAGTGGCGCCGAGGGGCTCGGCCGGCTCCGGTGGAGGAGGCGCTGACGGAGATGGGCTCTCAGTGGGCGGCAGGAGGGAGGCGACGAAGGGTGGTGGCTCGGCGGCGGGAAGTGGACGGACCAAGGCGCGTAGGGGCGTGTCGGGCGGCCTCGGCCTCGGATCTGGCGGCGAGAGACCGAGGGGAGAGCGGCCGAGGGCCGGAGCTGAGGCTTGCTAGGCTAGGGCTTGGAGAGTGGAGATCGAGGATCTGGATCGATTGTCATGGCGCTGGCGATGGGAGGGTGGCGGCCGAGACGAGACGGAAAGGGAAACAAGAGAAGAGTGGAGATCGAGCTAGGGTTATTGAGGCGGGGTCTACTATTTGGATATCCGAGACTACTAATTCGGATATATCCAAAATTTTCTCGAATATACCGATCCGACGGATAGTGCTCTCCGAATCCGAATCCGAATCCGACAAAAATATCCAAACCGAATCCGAATCCGAAAAGTATCAAGAAAAAATATCGAATCCGATCCGAACTCGTCGATTCGCTTGGCTCGGCCGGGCAAAAATCCGATCCGATTGCAACCCTAGTCACGGTTGCCTATGCTGCCACGACGCTGGTCACCTCTCACGTTTCTTTAGATGTGGCAGAGGATAGGTGTCGTCTATCTCGCCTTTCGCAGTGAAGGAGAGGGTTAATTTTTGTAAATAAGTTCATGGATAGATTAGATTGATAGAAAACAAGCTACACAGGGTTAAATAAGCAGTGTTCACAACTAAGCGGAGGTGACTGGAGGGGACCAAATGCTTGCTTACTATAAAGAAGAGACTCTGTTCTTGATTTGTTTAGTTGCTCGGTAAGGCGTAGTACAAGAGCTAAGAGTTCATAATGAATTAATAATTCTTTGATTTAAGATTTATTTAGTTTTTATCACGCAAATGCAACGGGTTGACAACCAGTATAAGCATACAATCTTGATGTTATAGTCCGTTTCGGAACAAGCAAAACACTTGAAATACAGAAGAAACAACTCTAGCAAACCAACGTACTACAACTGACCACTGAGTACCATTGCCGCCGACGATGGGTTACATCTGAAGTGCCACCCCAACACACACCAAACTGCAGGTACTAACAAACATAGTTTGGCCAAAAGCCGCACTTCTTCTTTCGGGCTTGTTCAAACGCAGCGATCAGTTCTTTCGTTTCCGATGATCGATGCCAAATATCGATCGTCTGATTCAGTTTCAGAGCAAAATCATGAGGTATAAAATTCCAGCACTGAAACCATTCGATTCTTGGTCAGAGATGCGCAGATTGCTCCATGCAATGCCGAGATCAGCATTGCTCCAACATCATCATGCACGGCTGCTAGTTGTCTAAGTGACTAAGGTCTATTTGTTTTAGCTTTTGATTATCTAAAAACTAATTATGGATTGTAGGGCTTGTTTATTTTAGTTTTGAATTCTCTAAAAGCTGATTATGAATTGTGATTATAGTGAAGATGATTCTCTAAAAGCTAAAATCCAAAAGCACATATGAAATTGATTATGGATTCTAGCGTATATGAGTGGGTTGGATTGTGATAATCAAATTCTAGAATTGGGTTGTTTATTTTTTATTCTGCTTTTGAGGCTAGAATCCAAAATCAAAAACAAAAACAAACAGTCGTAATTGTAGAGAAGCTGGTTCTCCAAAAGCTGAAATCTAAAAACACATATAAAGTAGATTGAGGATTCTAATGTATATGGGTGGGATAGATTATGAGAATCGAATTATAAAATCAGACTACTTGTTTTCGATTATACTTTTAAGACCAGAATCTAGAATCCAAACTAAGAACAAACAAGACCCTAAGTCCATTCCACATAGAAGGACTGAATTCCCAAAAGCCTGCTCTTGTTGGATTGCAGAAAAAATCATCCATATTATTCCATCTGAATTCTGAACCTCCAAAAATTATGTATCCATGCTCGTTCGGCTGTGGCCTTCCGAATTATTGAGGGATGGGAACAGTGTGGCCTACTGGGCTGTGGAGGACCGAGTGACTTTAGAGCAGGGAAGCAAAGGCAAAGCTTCTCTGTCGTTTCCTATGGTTCCCAACGCTTGAGATGAGTCTACTACACACATGTTTGCCACGTGCCAGCTTAGCGCCGAGATCCTTCTTTTCTCTCTCTCTACACACACATGTTCAGCTAGATCTGAATTCTGACAGGACACAGGAGACAAACGGGGAAGCAGGAGCAGCAGCATTAGGAGGTGAGGAATGTGCAGCGTAATTGGGAATTTTTTTTTAATAATACATTTTTTATTCGAAATTTTAAAAATATACCACCGAAAAAAACAATCTCAGAAATATACACCTGTCGTCCGTTGGTTGGGCGACAGGAGCCTAAATAGAAAAATATACTTGACGAGAGGTCACGTCACCCGCAGCCTCCTCTGTCGCTCGATCAAATAGCTCTGAGAACTGCATCGCCTGAAGCGAAATGGCGACGAGTTACGCGCCCTATGAAATAGCGACGAAACAAATTGATGAATCATTTGAGCGACCGCGCACCAATAAGCCCAACCATATGGCAATAGATAATTTGCAAAAATATTAATTTAGTAGATAATTTGTTTACTAATTCATTGATTTAGAATTTGCAAAAAAAAAATATGTTTAATCGCTCGAAACAAATATTATAAGATATTGGGCGAGGGTAATTAGATGGAATTTTTTAAAATAATATATTTTTGTAAAAATTTACGTAAATATTATGTCGAAAAAAATTACGAAATACCCTATAGTCGCAATTCTAAATTGACATTTATCTTTGTCTCAATAGTCGCATGATTACATGCGGTTGGAATTGCGACTCAAATCACTAGCGACCATTTAAAGCTTGAGTGAAATCGTGGCCACTTAAGGGTTTTCGACCCATGACAAAGTAGGATCCATCCAAAAATACAAGAAAAATCAAGAGCGACCTCATAACGCATGCTACTACTTACGTATGGGCGAGATAGCGAGCGTTGCCCGGCAGAAGTTGCGAAATTGGAAAAAGGCACTCATGACCATGAAACAATGTAATCGTAGCCACTTAGGGGTTTTCGTAGGGCAGGGACAAGCGGATATGGCACAAAAATACGGGAAAAATCAAGGCGACCTCGCATGGCGGCTACCACTGCACGTATGGGTGAGATAGCAGACGTTGCTCGAGAAAGTTCTGAAATCGAAAAAGGCACTTTCATGACCATGAAACCACGTAAATCGTGGCCACTTAGGGGTTTCGTGAGGCATGGGATAAGTCGGATCTGGCCCAAAAATCTGGAAAAATCAAGGCGACCTCGCAACGCAGGGTACCACTTACGTATGGGCGAGATAGCCGGGCGTTGCCCAGGGAAGTTACTGAAAATCGAAAAAGGCACTCGCGACCATGAAACCACGAAATTCTGACGTCGAAAAATTTTGAAATTTTTATGAAGGTTCCTGATAAATCAGTGATATTACCATAAAATTTCAAATGATTTTAAGATGTGAGGAATTTTTAAAATTCAAACAATACAACTGTCTGATAAAACGGCCGACAAGTTTGAACCGAATGAAAATGAAACAAACCACGTTAGAAAATTTTAAACTTTTTGTCCATGGTTATGATGCATCAATAATGTTCCCATAAAATTTTCATATAATGATCAAGCTCTATGAATTTTTAAAAATTCGAGACAAAGATTAGTGTCCGATGTGGCAAAATTGAAGCGGTAGCATCGTCTCAATTTTTAAAATTTATAAAGCTTGATAAAAATTTTATGGAAACATTAGTGATGCATCATAACCATGGACAAAAATTTCAAAATTTTATAGTCGATACAACAACTCATGTTATGAACACTTAAATTATTTGTTGAACATATATAAGGGCACATACAAGAAAGTTCGGATGATAAAATAAGCAATAGATTACATTATATTACAAGGGCATTACAACAAAGGACGTAAATTGCTTGTGAACTAACTAACTTGAAAGCATTGTTTGTCATGGTGGAACAAATGATCGTTCGCTATCTGGGTGCAAATGAATGATGTCCCACATTTTCGCATATTACGACGCGTGTTTAATTTGCGATTTGTCATCGGACACCACTCAATCCCTACTATGAAAGAACTCCATGGGGATCCGCAGATTCTCCCGGTTGCCGCCGAATGGGTGGCCTATGCTTGCGTCGTCTGGTGTATAAGACATAATTTCTTGGTCTTTTTATGTGGATTACGCCTCCCATATGGGCATGTCATCCCGATTCGGCGTCCCCTATGTTAATACCACGGGTTCCTGTTGGTCTGCGAAGCGTCAAGGATTTGTTGCGTGGTGCGGACCTCGGCGGTTGCTTCCCCTTGTCCCTTCTTCTTCGAGAGGAGGAACCTCTTGCACCTCGGTGTGTTGGCCGTTGGAGGAGACATGCGGAGACGCCTGCTCTGTTTCGACTTGCACTCCACTATATGGTGCAGGAGGTGTGTGTTGGACTTATCCTTGGGCGGTAGGAGGCGTGCCTGCAATCAATGCAAGATGCCCGCTTTGGTCGTTGAATAACACCATAGGCGTACTCGAGTCCGCTTTTTTTCAGGCGGTAGTGGCACCACGGAGATGGTTGCTCCCCAGTTATCCCAAGCAGAAGTTTGAGATGTGGGTGGTACGTCTCCTGTCCACCCGATTGAAGTAGTCGCACCATTTATCCTCGGCCAAGGGGCAGGTAGAGAATCTCTAGTCCGCTAGATCATCGTGGCGGTATCAACCATGCACCGCAGCTATGTTCAAAAAGTCGGGGCTTTGGGTGGCCTGGAGGAGGTTTCTCCTTTGGCTTGAGCGACCTCGCAAGTTTCCTTTTGAACTCCCTGTGCGATGAACTGGTTTAGAACTACTACTTTGTGAGTTTAACATGAGTATGTCGCATGAAACTCACCGATTGGTTGGTCCCTTGCCCACCGCCCTAAGCTCCGGGTCGATCTAGAAAAGGACATATCCTGGCGGCCTCCCACGGGTGAAGTTCTCGGCGAAGCGGGGTAGGCGTCGTGGCGGTTGGAGAAAAATTCATAGTCACGCTGTTCCTACCGTCGATCCATTGGAAGAAGCAACACCGGTCGTTGTCTTTGAAAAAGAAAGAATGATGCATGAAATGGTAGTGTTACCTGTATTGTGTGGACACCATGAGGTTTACCTCGTAGGTGCGGCCAACAAAGATGTGAGGCGGGCGGCCGTCTCTCCATGGGTAGATTGCATCATCTTCAGCCAGAGGGTTGCTTTGATCGATTTGGGTCGAGGCAACTCAAGCAGAACTTCGCGTCGACGCCATCGCATCCGGATATTCGGGCGGGATGACTTCGCTTCTTCAAGAGGCGACAGTGAGAAACGACATTGTGCCCTAATTTGTGTAGATTCACCGGCGTTTATTCTGGTTTGGTCAGTGTTGATGTCTACCCCTCGTACTGTTTTTATAGTGCTTTGGTGAGGGTTACTTCACACAATTATAGCACTTGTCCATTTTTTGGCCCGCATCTTCTGTGAAAAGTCGACGACGTGTCACCCATCGCCAAAATTGCATGACTGAAAGTCGCACGACTGTCACCACTCTCACAAAGGTGCACGATGTGTCACCCTCTGCCGAAAGCTGCCCCAGCACGAAACCGCGTGTTGTCGTTTAAGTCTGAAAAGCGGGATGCAGCGTGTTGTCGTTTCATTTTGAAAAGCGGGTGCAAACGTGTTGTTTTCTCGGCGAGCAAACGTGGTGCGAGTGTTGTCGTTTGACCGATAAAGGTAATAGGTGTGTGGCAAAGCTACTAGCTGATGAAAGGATTAACTAAGGACATAAGATTTAAATTACAAAAATGCGAATGCAATTGTTAAGTGCAACATATTTCAAACGATCAACTAAGTACACAATACACTACCAATAATAAAAATCAAAAGAAACTCATGTCGCCTGCTTTGGGAGGCCTCCTCCTCGAACTGGCCCCGCGAAAGTCACGCTAATCGGCTGCGCATGTGGGCCCTCTCGCGTCCTAGCCGAGGCGTCGCAGACTCGGCCGAGTAGGGTGCGTCGGTGGTGGCGCTCAGATACAGTGTGATGACCCGACCTCATCGGGACGAGGAACCTCGCTCTGAGGTCCTCGTAGTCCACCGTGTCAGGTCGTCACCCTCGTCCTCGTAGTCATCGAGGCAGTGCGAGTCTGGTCTGAAAAACTGTGCTGCGGGCCTATAGCAAATAAAAAATTGTTTAGAGCATTGTAATCTGCGACAACACGTGAGCAGTGCATCTCAAGATTCACCGACAAGCAGTGTGCCTCTCACTTTGCTGCGGGGCGGTGAGCGTGTGAAGATGTACCTGCTGCACCTCTGCCCTCGCTAAGCGGCACGCCCTGAGCTACGTCGGTAGGGACGCGGTATCCGGACAACTCGAGGGCGTGTTTCAAGGCGTCCAGAAACCTCCCGACGTAAGAGGTGACCTCCTGTCTCGTCACGTCGACTCCGGTGGTCAGCCGAGTATACAAGCCCTGAAACTTGCTGTGGTGATGGAGCACGACATCACCCTGCCAAGTGAATTACGAATTAGTTAGCAAAATAAGTTACGAATCACTAAGATTATATCCTCGAGGGCTCCTCCCCACTCCTCAGCCCAAGGCACCATACATACGTGCCAGGGTCCAGGTGCGCCCTTCCTACTCTGCCTGTGGGTAAGAAATAAATATAGCGTTATTACATGGCATTACACAGTAATAATTATGAAAACATCGATACAGGAACTTACGCGTGAAATGCGGGTGGATCGCACGGTCGTCGTGCAAGAACACTGTCGTGAGGGCCAAAGCCGCCTCATCACACGATGGACAGCGTAGCCCTCGACGTGGGCGCCGAACACGAGGAACCGACGGTGAACCAAGAGCCAGCGTCCGTGTGCA
Source organism: Guadua angustifolia (assembly GCA_036346375.1). Taxonomy (NCBI): domain Eukaryota; kingdom Viridiplantae; phylum Streptophyta; class Magnoliopsida; order Poales; family Poaceae; genus Guadua; species Guadua angustifolia. Next base: position 34,520,591 of record CM070513.1, read on the forward strand.
GTAAGTGGTGGACAGGCAACCGTGACACGAGCTCGGACCTCGGCGTCCGCGTCTGGCGTCCGGCGTCGTGGTCTCGGTGAGGTGGTCGAACGCGCCGTGAAATGCGGTAGGCTACCCGACAGACCTGCGCGCCCGTGAAGGTCAGAGTCACGATAGAACGAACTGTTAGTACTCGTAAAAGTTAAACAAAAAGTACCAAAATCACGGTTGCAATATCTTACCCGTCGGCGGCACCGATGGTGCCCACGATCGGGCCGTCGACGCCGTCACGGGCCGTGCCTGATAGGCTGCAGGTCGATCCGGGGCCACCCGATCTGGAACCTCTCAGATGCCCACAAATTGCATGCAAAGATGGACATCCTCGAAGGTCGCTGGCCGGCGATTAAGTGTACACCCCACGCAGAGTGCACGGTAGGTGGCGCCGACAAAGACGGCCGATCCCGAAATCTACTGTACGGGCGTCGAGGGGTGCGTCGGCGATCTCCCTCGCGAACTGCACCAGGTGCTTGTCCACGCTATCCCCATGGGACGTCGTGAACATGCACCAACCGAAGAGCCACAGCAGTGCGCCTCCGGTGGTGATCGAGGCTCGTCGTCCGCTGCTCGACGATCGCTCCATTTGTAAAATAAAGCTCACTTATTATTTTAAGCAGTACGTACACAATTTAGTTTTAAATGCTACCGACGTACCACAAACTGTTTAAGCCAGCTCAAGGTCGGTCCGTGCGTGTGGTCGAAGGCCCTGTACACGTGGGGTGGTAGCACACCCGCGAACCTATGCAGCAGCTGCTGGAGCCAGTCCTCAGGGACGTCCTAGGGCACCACAGCCGCACCGGCGATCGGGAGGCCAAGGAGGTAGGAGACGTCCTGCAAAGTGATCGTCATCTCCCCGACAGGGAGATGGAAGGTGTGCGTCTCCGGCCTCCACCGATCCACTAGAGCGGTGATCAGCAACCGGTCGTATGGGAACCGGCGTCCTAGGAGCTCAACCATCTGGCCGAGCAGCAGCAACCCTGAAGCGCAAAGCCTAACAAACAAAGACATGTCATTAATATTAGTGCTGCACTAGTCATGCTGCTAGAACAAACATGTTTACAAATTTAAATACTGTTATGTTACTTGGGGACCCAACGCGGATCGATGGTCCAGGACTGCTGGGCTGGCCTAGGTGGAAGGATGTCCAGCTGCACAGGGTCCCCTCCCTCCTCTGGGACAGCAGTGGTGAAGCAGGCACGGTGACCACGGTCGACGACCGTGTCCAACAACTCGAACGGCCAGTCGTCATCTCCCTGCTGGTGAGCCATCGCTGCAATTTACAAAAAAAGAAGTTAGAACCGAAACACATATGTAAACAAAAGAGTCCGTAAAACTGCACAAGCATGACAACAATATGTTGAAACAAATACGCACATAAAAATATCCTGAAACAGTTGCAACAATTTATCGAGACACAACACTCGGAACAGCTAGGTACAAAACAGAGTTCATACAACACACGTTACATCGATGAAATATAAATTTGATATATGACATATGATAATGCAAACTGCTTGTCATCCGGTGCGATGGCGTCGTGCAGCAGTCGGGTGGCCATCTCCTCCTTCGTCTTCTTCGTTTTGTGCTTGGCAGTTCTTGAACGTATGTCCTCGTTGGTTGCACAATGAGCATTTCTTCACGCGTTTGCCGGCTTCCGACTCATCCATGTCATTTCTTATACGCCTTTGTTTTTCGACGCTCGCTTCTCCTCTTCGCATCAAGATCGGGGACCCGTAACCTTTAATCAACACTAGGAGTTGTGGTGAAAGAACCCACAACCCCATAGCCGTAAAGCTCTTCGCCTCCAAGTTGCCATCACCATTTCCTTCATAAAATATTCAGATAGGTATGTACCAGGTTGCATTCCAAATAAAGCACACGCGGCTATGACATGAGAACATGGCACATGCAAAAGGTATGGCTTGTTGCACGAGCATTTGCACTCACCAGAAGATGCACTCTGGTGACAACCTCCGGTTGGTTCCACGCCTTCCTTTATCCCCTCGCAGATCACCTCGCGCGCGTGTCCGTGCACCAACTTTGATAGCTCTGTTTGGCATATACGAGTCTTCTCATCCATGTATTTAGTGATCATCGAAGAGTACAAGAACTTCTCATCTCTCATTACTATGTCAGTAGCTGCATGCCTGTCCACAAAGTACTTAGTTGTACCCTCAAAGACCCTCGACAATTCCTACCAAGGGAAGACATCTCATACCTCGCATTACCCAGTTGTAAACTTCTGCAAAGTTAGTAGTCATCACACCGTATCTGGCACCATGTGTGTCATATAGCAGTGACCACTTCTCTTTCGGTTCGTGCTTGATCCCCATCTCCATAATAGATTCTAAATGGAACTCGTTCTGCCATATCTGCGAATCCATTCATTCACCCACAATTAATTATTTTCAGATAAAATACTATGACGAACATAACTATACCTACATGCTACTGAAAATATATATCTAACCGTAAAAAACATCTACATTCCTAAAAATTCCTATCGATGTACTTATATCTCAGCAAAACATGTACATTCATTCCTAACAATATATACATATCGATGTACTTATATCTTAAAAAATTATACATTCAAGAACTACATTACCATCAATATGTACCGATATACTCCTATCCGTAAAAAAATATCTAAATTTTCTAAACTAGAACTAACTGTGACCTATCAATGTACCTAAAATTCTCTATTCGTAACCTATCAATTTACCTAGGTCTATCCATAACCTATCAATTTACCTACATTTATCCCCTACATTTATCCATAACCTACATCTAAAACTATTTCTAATCTACCACTATTTACTGCTACACTACCCTACTTCTAAAATTATTTCTAACATATCATAATTTACTACTAACAAAAGAAAACAACAGAAATTTACCTCGAAACAGTGGCGCAGAATCTCCCCCTCTTCCTTCTTTTCTCTCCTCTCCTCTTTCCTCTCTTCCTCTTCCTCCCTCCCTCTCTTCTCAAATCCACGAATGACCACAATAGCCGGGCGAAGCCCTTTTATAAAGGTTCGTGTCGCCTGATGAACGGGCGACAGGCCCGCGCCACCCGGTCGCCTACCATCGATCGATTTGATTATCACTCGCTCGCTAAGTGGGCGACATGCACTCTTTTCGCCCTTTAACGGGCGACACGCACCGCTTCGCTCCTTTAGCCCTTTAGTCAGGCGACACGGTTACGTCACCGCCCGGCCTCCTTTCGCCCGTGTATTTTTCTATTTAGGCCCACAACTAAACCCAACCAGCAGGCGGCAGTGTATTCTCGAGATTGTTTTTTTGGTGGTATATTTTTGAAATTTCAATAAAAATGTATTATTAAAAAATTCGCGTAATTGGCTCCATTGCTACTGCTTGCACGTTTGGCGAGGAGATATTTTTAAAAAATTATAGAAATAATATACCAAAAATTTACAAAAATACCCAATAGTCGCAATTCCAAATTGGGTCACGTCTCTGCAATTCCAAATTGCAATAATGTCGTCATAATTCAATTTCTTGCAGAGACTTAGTCATGATTCCTCCTGCAAAATTGGAATAGCGACTTAAATGAATTGATTTTTTTTTATTTTTTTAATAATTCACTTAAATGAATTTTTGAATAATTCATTTATTTAGAATTTGCAAAAATATGTTTAATCCTCGATAAATATTACAAGGGATTAGACGTGTAATCCTTCTGAGACGAGGGCAATTAGATGTGTATTATTTTTCTTTTGCCAGGGATTAGATGTATATTCAACGTTCTGAGTGGATACCTGTTTTATATATATGGAATGAAAAGCAATACGCCTAGATTCCTATATAGAAAGCAATGTTTCTAGAAAATGCGGCATGTCGTAAGACAATGAAGGTGCTACTGGATTGAAGATGCTTGCAAACACCAATCTACTTATTTGAAGATGAATGTGTTTTCTGGTATTCAGTTAGAACCAGTGAGGACAATACAATCAAATCATTTGCATCTTTTAAGTCTGAGGTGATCTGTTGACGCAGTTCGCAGTGGCATTAAAATATTTTTAATTTACTATTTCAGTTTCATGGTCCGATGGTACTTTACCTAAATGGAAGGTTTGTGTCCAGTGACGAGGGCAATCTATCAAATATAATCTATGTACATAAGAAATGTCTGGAGTGGTAAGTTTCATTACACATAATGTTTAACTCTTTATATTTATTTTACATATTTGAGATTTACCATCATACAATTTTCAATGTAGATTTAAGATGTGACGATGATGTCCCATTTGTTTATGTTGATATGATCTTTTGTTTCTCCCTACTAATTTTTTGTGAAGGACTCCAAGAGTATGGTACGAGAGTGATAGGATTACAAACTTGGACTCACAAAACGTTACCCTTGGTTGTTATTATAAACCCTTATGAGCATTGCAGTGAAAGTTATTATGATTGCAGTCGAAGTTATTAGGCAGCAGTCCTATAGCATGGCCTTCAAGTTGTGTATGTTCTATCATGATACTTAACAGGGCATTGTTTTCCTAACTATTGCATTGAATTAAAGTATTCCAATTCCATTTGTAGATTGAAACAACTATTTGATCCCATCAGATGAATAACAACACGGGGATTTTGTTTTATTTGACCACAAGGTGATGTTTCTAACTTTGCTTGTTTCTAACTTTTACACTTCATCTCAGTTTGAATATAGTACCTCGAAAATAATTAATGTTGGTTCCGATTGACTTGCCCTGAATATTTTCTTTCCATTTTGTTTTCGCTTTGGGACCAAGAAGATGACTACTTGAGGATGTGAGGGCTTCCATTGAAATTAGTGCTTTGCTTCTCATTTACTTTGGATCAAGATCTATCATGACTTTGATTTAAGAGGATTCCTTTGTATATATCTTGCTATCACAAAGAAAAATGTTTGAACACAGATTATGTGATGAATTAATTTGTGGATGCTACTCTATAATGTGAATATTTGTTTTAATATAGACCGATTTGTGCTTATTTCCTATGTGTGTGCCTTCGATGATCTCGAAAAGTTTCAAATGCGCATTAAGTGATCTGTATATATTTATTTGGCTCCAAATAAATATTAATTATTTTTTTCCAATGGTTAATTTCTTGCACGCATATAAGCGCTACCACAATTCGAATCTAAATGTTGCAACAAGCTTTAGAGGTAAAATTTGCCCATAGGCGGCACAAACACATGTAAGCTTGTTGTAGCCCATAAATATCCGTTGCAATTTAGCAACGGTTATTAGTAGGGTTTTCCAACGCATATATAAGCGTTGCAATAGCCCCTAGCAACGGCAGCATAGGCAACGCATAATTATGCGTTGGTATAGACCCTAGCAACGCATATACGGACTTTTAGCAACGCATATATGCGTTGCAAAAAGGGGTGTCCTTTTGTAGTGTATGAGCATTGCATTTATTATGATTCCAGTTATTATGATTCAACATTCTGAGCTCTTGGTTGTTATTATGAGCATTGCAAATCAAAGTTTCCATGTTCTATGTGCAAGGATTTATATTTGATTGCGCCGGATGTCAGAATCACTAGAACGGTCAACTGGATGTCACAAAACGAGGGTGGGAGATGAAGATTACAGAGAAGACGATTCTAAAATGAGAAGTTACTGAGGAAAATAAGGTAGGTCACACTCTTTATTACAACTTAAAACTAGAAGGAGGATAACTTCACGTCTACTGAGTGCATCGAGGCCACTTCCCCTTCGCCCATGCCTGTGGTAGGGCTTCTCTGGCACGACGTGCCCTCTCTCGCTTCCTCTCTCTCTCTCGGCCTACTTCTCCGCATCCTTCCTACGTGCCTCCTCGCATGCGGCGTCACGTTGCTCTTGAAGCTGCCGCCTGAACTCCTCGTCCCGGTTGGCTTGATTGAGGAGCTTTTGGTCTTTAGGATCGATCTCCACGTCAAACCATTGCTCAAATTCACATAGTGGTGGAGGCGACTGCACGAAACATATATTAGCAAAGTTTCATGTAGAAATATTACAAAACACGTATGATTGTTACCACCTGGCGAATTCTCAAGCTCTTCTCCGGCGGGTCGAAGGCATAGTTGCGGCACATCCAATACCTCCTCTTCCAAGTTATGATTTCCCAAGAGCGGAAAATCCTACAAGGATCTCTGCACAAACACATTGGTGGGACGGCCCCATGAGATAGGAAGAGGTCCTGGTACGCGATGTTGCGCAGCCAGGCCGAAACACCTCCCTCTTCCTTTGCTTTCCCCTTCCCCTTAGCACTTGCACGCCTCGGCATTCTTTTGTCCCTCTCTTTTTTTCTCTTCTCCTTCCCTTCTCTCTTCTCTCGTTTATACATTTACTCTTGGTCTCGCTCGATGACAAGGAAGGCAGGAAAGTGGTATAAAGGGCAGGTATCACCCTTATATAGGGTTACGCCACCACGATCTATCGCCCACCAACAACCGAAGTTATTATGTAACTCGCGGCTTTGCCACATCACCAAAAGGTGATACCAAAGGTCTTTACATCACCGACAAAGGCGATAGCGACATGCTATCACATCACAATCGACAAAGGTGATAGCAACAGATCATATCATATCGGTCGACAAAATCGATAGCAGCGTCTTTGTCACATCGCACTGCCAAAAGGTGATATCAGCGTGTTGTCATATCAGTCTGATAAAGCTGATAGCAGCGTGCTATCACATCGCACTGAGAAAGCTGTTGTCTGCGCCATCCAATTGACATGACAAAACTGATGGTACTGTTTCTGTAAGTAGCCCTGAAAAAGCGCCTACAAAGTGTTGTCACTTCGCTCCAAGGTCTAGTGCTAGATATTTTAATACAAGGCGGTAACAATCAATTATATGAAAAACATCTCGGATAAAAGTCAAATATCACGGGAATAGCTTGAAAACACTCATAGAGACATCCCCAACTAATGCAAAAAGAATAGTTAAAATATCCTGCAAAGTGCAGCCGCAAACTAGAAGCAAAAATAGGATGCAAAACGCGTACAACCTAAATCACTGAAGCATTTTCGGCAGTCTGTAAAATACCTCAGACAAATGCAAAAATTATAAAGAATGGCCCATTAACATCCAGCGTCAGTTGCCTTTTTTAGACCTCATTTAATGCCACAAGATTCTCGGATGGGCCCACCACTACGAAAGCATGCAACCGTCTCGGTCCTCCCCACTTCCACCGATTTTACTTGGGACCAAACATCGCTCCTTTTGTCTCTGCTCACGAACCGCCTTCATGGGGTTCTATGTAAGGACCCGAATCCAACCATTCGAATCCAATCGTGTTTTTTCCACACTAGTCCCAGGATCAAACGCTAGTGCACACAGCCTTAACATCGGAAGCATCATATCATACATAACGATAAGAATAATAGGATTTTATTGATTGAATGTAACTAGTGTATGATCTTATGATCACTTACATTACTCGACTCGCAAGGCAAATAATAAGACCAATAAGACAAATGCAATGAAAGTAGTAGAAAACGTAGATGTCCCATCAAGACACCACAAAGCATCGACAAGGATTGGCCTAGTGACACGCGGGCCCACCGAAAGTCCTTCTCCAATATTGAAGATGATTCCTCCAATCGTTGTTGGTTGTTAAGCAAGGGTGAGTACACCAACACGTACTCAACAAGTTGTTGCGAATGCATTTCTATTATAACTATATGCGTGCTTATTCCAAAGGAAGGCTAAGGGTTCGCTTGCGATGCAAAGCAAAGATTTAAGAACACATACATAATGTAGATTGAAAAGACAAGAAAACAAATAATAACAAGTAAATAGATTCAGCGATTCTCAAATAAACCCAAGTTCTTCATCCTAAATCAAGTTCCATTATCCACATGGCATCCCGCCATCCCATCCAGTTGTTTATTTTAATTAACTTCCCTTAGTTGACCGAGACAAGACTAACCAAAAGTTCATCACAACAACATGTCGTAAAACCAAATACGACCGCCCAATTGCCACTCTTGGCCCACCACATGCGACCACCCAATTGCCACTCTTGGCCCACCAAAAACCTAATGCGACCGCCCAATTGCCACTCTTGGCCCACCAAAAACCAAATGCGACCACCAATTGCCGCCTTGGCTCAACAAAACAATCTTGCCACTTGCCTCGGTTTAAATTATTTTTCCCACTCAGCTTGATTACCAAACACCACGTGCTCTTCACAAATCAACATCGCTATGACTCACCACACAACAACTCAATCTCTTTGTGCGACTCACATGGCCCACAAATTATTATCATAGTTCCATATTCCATTAGTCAAGATTAATAAACAATATTCCATGAGCATGTGAGATGACGTGGCATGGCTAAGCATCTCTAATTCGTTCTAACCATCCATGTTGATTTTCTATTAACCAGCTATAATTAACCAACCTAGGGTGACAAGTGGATCATGGCATACAACTAGCAAGGTAGGGTGTAATTCAAAAGGTATGATAGCTAATCCCAAATTCATGTTGAAATCATTTGTACACATAAAATAACAAGTGATAAGTTAAATCAAATTAGCATGCAATCTAATTTATGGGTGCAACATGATCAAAGCACAACTTGCCTTAGTTAAGCTCCTGCTCCTGGTCTGAAAATAATTCTTGAGCTGTGAAATCCCCTTCCGAAGCCTCGCACAGTTCAACGTCTACGCGAATCGAGAGGGAAAAGCAAATAAAAACCAAAACCAAAGAGCAAACAAATTCAAAAATTCAAATAAAAGACATCATTAGAAAGATCTCATGTTTACAAATTTTTAGGAATTTGAATCACCTCAATCGGAGTTCGTATGCGAAAGTTATAAGGTTTTGAAGTTTGAAAAAAAATCCTGAAAATAAACCCTAATTCATAAATTCCGAATTTGTTGAAATATTCTTATATAGAAAAATCCGAATTTTCCCGCCCGGAACGTACGGACGACACATGGCGAAACCCGGACCACCCGATTCGAATCAAACGGCCGAGACTTACCCGTGCGCTTTACTGTTCACCAAGGCGACGTGGCTCACTCCTGATCGTCCGATGGCAATCTAACGGCCCACGAAGCTCGAGTTCGACGATGGTCATGCAGGCGGCAAAAAGACACCGGAGTTGGAGATTTATGACGAAGTTCGCGCGGCGCTTTGGCGCTTCCCACGAGGATGAGTTAGCGATTTGGACGCCCGGACCCGAGGAACTCGAATCCAGATCTCTCGGCGGAAGAATCTCTGGCGAGCGGAATCGCAAGCAATCACCTCGGCAAGATGTTGCGGACTCCTGAAGACCCCGTGGCCTTCTCGGTGACTCTCCGGTGCAATAACAGGAGTAGACGGTGGCTTCCGGCGAGTCTCGGAGGTGCTCGAGGTCCCTTTATACCCCAAGCGAGGTGCGAGAATAAGGAAAGAAGATGGCGGCATGAGTCCTACCCGGAGATCGGGCCAGGAAATCGACTTCGACCGCGACGACGCTGACAACGGACGATCGACGACGGACGGCTCGGATGATTTAGGGTTTCCAAATTTACAATCGGGTTCAAGACAAGAATCGGGCCGCCCATACTCGTTCATGTTGATTTTTAAAACTTTTAGATTTAATTTAATCCGATTAAATGTTTTGATTTATTTAAAGCATTAAAAATACTCTAAAATTCTCTAGAAAATTCTCAAAAATACTTTGGGACATCCTGGACCTAAATAAAATATTTTTGACAAAACTTTATTTTAAATTTTTCCTTTTATAATTATTTCTTAGCAAAAGATAATGTATTTTAATTCAAAAGAATTCAAATAAATCTCGGAAAATCCAATAAAATCCAGAAAAATCATAAAATCCATAATTAGCAATAAAATAATATTTAATAATTGAAAAAGCTAAAATTTTGGGATGTTACATTCTATATATATATGGCCGCCCACCCAAAGATTTTACGCTTTCGATCTTCTCGCACTTTTCCCTTTCATCTTTCTTTGCTCAAAGAACTTTGCTTCTGCTTCAATGGCACAGCCTCTTCTTTCTTCCACCGCTCGCCAGAGCAGGGTGGATTACCTTGCCAAGATGGCACCTGAGGGCTCCCTCCACCTTCGCCAGAGGACCCTCATGTAGCCACTCTGAGCCAAGGAGATCATCGTCTTAAGCTAGGGACTTTTGGTCGGCTTGGTGCCGCCATTCTTCTAATTCTTCCTCACCGCCCTCCATTTCTACGAGATCCATCATCTCCATCTCTCCCCTAACTCCATCATCCTTCTCTCTACCTTCGCCTACCTCTGCGAGATGTTCGTGGGGTGATGCCCAATCTTCCCTCTTCGCTACTTTTTCACCGTCATAACTCCTTGATACTAGAATCGCGGAGCCGCCACTGCCGGTCTCCGATGGGTGGCCCCCGCCACATTCCCTTCCACCAAGATCCAACTAGAAGACGTGGCGAGCAATTGGCTCTACGCCGGCGGCGACAATGGGTCGACCTCCTTAGGGTGACCTCGTGACGGAGCTGATCTTCAAAGCCGGAGCTCGCTTCGTCGAGGAGGCGGAGCTCTCGGCGATGGCGGACCAAGATCGACCGATTCTATGGGCGCCACCGATTGGGGCATCGTAGTCTGGGACTTCGTGACTCGGAGGATCAGCCCCTCCGTCGTTGTGCTCGCCTTTGCATGGTAGTATCTGAGGGGACGCACGACATGACGCGCGATGTACCCGAGCGAAGAACTGCTGTTCTTCTTTGGAATGCATATTCTTCTTCGTCCACCATCAACTAATATTCCTGTCTTTGGTTGGTGAGGGAAACCTGGATGGTCTTGCCCTCTCCAAATGGCTACCAGGCTGCTCCCACCAGTGCCGAGCGGCCTAGACTTTCCGGCCGAGGCCCGACCGCTTTGCGATCTGGAGTTCGCAGAGTGCCTCCAGATCATTCAATCATTCCCGACGATGGACTCCACCGGTCCCGCCATGGTGCCGGCCCGCGGCCCCTTAGTGATTAGGAGCCAGCCCCGGGCCGACGATCGGAGCGCAGGTAAACGCCCTATCGCTCCGGACGCCCCGGGCGCGGACCCTAAGAGGGCCTGCACCGGGGACCAAACTCCAGCTACCGCCGCCTCCGCCGCTGCGCCAAGCACGCCTGAAGCGGTGACATCTTCATCTAGGGCGGCGACATCCATCGCCCCTCCTCCGGCGCACTGCATCACTCGGGTCGCTGAGGTGCTCTCCGGCCTAGCATCCGCCATGGCCGCCCGCTCCGTCCAGGAAGGGCAGCAGGTTGCCAAGGCCACTGCGACCTTCGTGCTGGTGTGCTACGCCAGCTGCGACGCCACCTTCAAACCATTGACCGTCACGGATGGCATTGAGGGAGACGAGGCCCAGGCGCAGGCGCGCGTGCAAGAAGCCGCGGAACACATCGTCGGCATGATGGCGGTGGAGGGCCTAGACCTTGGCGTGGTGGTAGAGGAGCCGGAGGCTGAGGAAGACAATGGGCACATCCAAGTTGCCAACGACAACTGATGGCTCGGGCTGCTTCCTTCATTTTCTTTGTTTCATCTTGTTCCTGTTTTTTTGTATGCCAGAACAATCTTTAGCAAATGTAATGAAGTTGGCATTTTCTGGTTTTACCTGTGCATGTCTTTCTGTTCGCGTTTTGATTGTACTTGCTCAACTCAATCATGAGGCGGTCAGCCCCCAGCCTTGTCACGATGCGAACCTAAGCACTCAGGTTAGGTCAATACTTAGGCATTTTTGAGTAAGCGCAATAACGAACACGACACGCAGAACATGCAGATATAGACAAGCAAAGTCTTAAGTCTTTGCGCGCAAGGGTGTCACTGACCCCTGCCCTTTTGGAACTTATACCCTTATGATCTCTTGGAACCTGACCGCAACGTTGCACAATAAGGAAGCAAGCACCAGAGCTAGCCATCGCGGTGATAGCCGCCGATGCCATGAGCTAACCCGAGTGTCGAGCCACGCTTGAGTCACCGTGCCACACTCGCACTTTGGTCACCCGTCCTTGCGACGCAAACGCGCTGGGCATTTCTTTTTATCAACGAGGAGCCATCAGTTATCGGGGCGGTGACAACCACGCATAACTCAACCCAACAGGGTGCAGATGCAAAAGATAAGTCGATCGCTAGGGCGAGCAACTTATCTTTGCTATAGTTACCGGGTGACCAGCCCCAGTGCTGGTCACGGCCGATTTACATTCTGGCGAAAGCGAGCGTGGTCGCCCACCGCCGCCGGGCGGGCGTGGTCGCCCACCGCTGTCTTGCCGCCACGGGCCATCTCTTGATGTTTGAATTAGGCGGTGCTCGACTTCATCTGCGAATATACGTGGTTACTGAAAGCACAAGTAAGCATTACGCAAAGCACGCAAGAAACCTACTGAAGAACGCAAGTTCTTGCGCGAGTATGTCATAGTCCCTTTTTTGGAACTTAGGCCCTTGTGACTCGGGATCAGCCCGCGGCATTGCGTGGCATGGGAAGCGAGTTCTCGGATTGGTATTGGGCTTACGGTGCTCGCGGTGGCAATTGCGATGCCATGAGAACTAACCCGAGGTGTGAGCCGCTTTGAGCCATCAGGCCACACTCACGCTCTCGTCGCCCGTCGCGCCGACGCGCAAATGCCGGGTGTTGCCGCATATCAACAAGGAGCGGCCAAATCACAAGAACTCATGACACGCCCGCGATAGGCTATCCACCAGGGGACAAGCGAAGAGAATAAAGCAGAAGCCTTTGAGGCAAATAACTTCGCTAACCGCCAATAGTCGTCGATCAGCCGAGGGAAAGCTCGCCCACACAACCAATCAAAGCGAACCACCGGGGACTTACAACTTTTATGGGTAAAACTTTCGCAACAGCTCCACGTTGAAGGAGTTGGCCAGCTCTTGATAGTCCTCAGTGGCCAACTGGACCGCCCTGAGTCGAGATACTGAGACCACCTTGAAGGGGCCCTCCCATCGGGGAGACAATTTGTGGAGCCCGGCATGCGTCTGGATTCTGCGCAAGACTAGGTCACCTACTGCCAGTGTTCTCTCGCAGACCCGGGTGGCGTAGTACCGCTTGAGACTTTGCTGGCACCGGGCGGCGCGCAAGGCCGCCCGGTCGCGCACCTCCTCCAAAAGGTTGACATCTTCTCCGCGGTGGTCTTCTTGTCCTTCCTCACTGAACACCGAGACGCTGCAATGAGCCGAATAATGATTCGGACGGAGGACGATTTGACGCCAGAGACCGTGAAAGAAGGGCATTTCGCGCTGTTCGACTAGGCGTGGTTCGAGCGACCCGCAAGACAACGGAAGTTCTTCTGTCCACCGCGCCCCTCGCTTATGGAGCCGATCGAATGCTCTGGTCTTCAAGCCCCTCAGCACCAGCACGTTGGCACACTCAGCTTGGCCATTGGTCTTAGGATGGGCCACCGGCTAAAGCATACCTTGGTGCCCATCTCCTCGCAGAACTTCATGAAGGCGCGCTACCGTGAACCCGAGTGCCATTATTGGTGATGATGCGATTGGCGACTCCAAAGCGGGTGAAGATCCCGCAGATGAACTTGATAGCAACGCGGCCGTGATGGCATCGTCATCGCTTCGCCGACCCACTTGGTGAATTTGTCGATGGCGACGAAAAGGTGGGTGAAGCCCCCCATGGCCCGCGGGAACGGGCCCAGGATATCCAGCCCCTAGACCGCGAACGACCAAGAGAGTGGGATGGTTTGCAGAGCTTGGGCTGGTCAGTGGATTTGCCTGGTGAAGAATTGGCATGCTTCGCATCTCCTCACCAGCTCGCAAGCATCCTGGAGGGTAGTAGGACAATAAAATCCTTGGCGAAATGCTTTGCCAACAAGCGTCCGGCCGGACATATGGCTCCCGCACATACCTCCATGGATATCAGAGAGCAGGGCGCTCCCCTCTTCCCGAGTGATGCACTTCAGTAGAATTCCGCTTCTACTCTGGTGGTATAGGTCCCCACCTACCAGAGCATAGCACTTGGCCTTGCGTGCAATCTTCTCAGCTAAGGCATCATCGCGGCATCACTCGTCCTGCAGAAGGCTAGGATAGGATCCATCCACCGAACTTCCGGCCGAGAGTGGCGATCTGCGGTGATCACCCGCATCCGCTGGCAAAGCTTTTCCCGGGTCTTTGAGATCGGCGCAGCCGCCGCCTTCCCTCCCGAATCTGGGGGCTGAGGCGGGTGCGCTGCCTACCCTCCCTGAATCGGAGGCTGTGATAGACGCACCGCCTTCCACGCTAGAATCGGAGGCCACGACGGCTGCACCATCGTCCCCGCCGGAGTTGGGGGCAGCGATGGACAGTCGTGATAGTCTTTCTTCGAAGACCCCGGCCGGAACAGAGATTCTTGAGGACGCGAGCTATGAGAGCCCGTCCGCCAGATGGTTGTCACGTCGAGGGATATGGATATATCCTAGTCCTTCAAAGTGGCACTCCATCTTCCTGACCTTCGCCAAGTAGGCGGCCATGGTAGGATCAGAGCATTAAATTCCTTCCGCGCTTGATTGATGACCAGCAGGGAGTCGCCTTTGACTTGGAGGTGCCAGAGCCTAACGCCGAGGCGACGCGCAGCCCTACCAGCAGGCCCTCGTATTCAGCGATGTTGTTGGTGGCCTTGAAATCAAGGGCAACCACGTACTGGAGGGTGTCACCGGTTGGGGAGACTAGGACAACCCCAGTCCCCGCACCTTCGAGCCTGAAGGAGCCGTCGAAAAACAAGGTCCAGGGGGAAGGCGCGGGTGCTTCTTTGGCTACAGGAGCGGCGGGAGTCCATTCGGCAACAAACTCCACCAACTTCTGGCTCTTGATGGCGGTGCGGGGTACAAACTTGAGACAGAATTCCCCCAGCTCCACCGACCACTTGGTGATACAACCTTTTGCTTCCCGGTTGTGAAGGATCTCTCGCAGGGGGTAGGCAGTGACCACCGTGACTTTTCGCCCTTGAAAATTGTGCCGTAGCTTCCTGGACACCACCAGGACGGCGTATAGCATCTTCTGCGCTTGCGGGTATCTGGTCTCTGCCTTGTGTAGCGCCTTACTGACGTAGTAGACCGGCTTCACAACGCCTTCCCTCTCCGCCACCAAGATCAGCGCGCTACTATCGCCGGGGTGGCGGCGATATACTGAGCAATGGTTCGTCAGCTAAGGGGGACCAAGACAAAGGGAGGAGACGTACTGCTTCAAGTCTTTGAATGCTCGTTGAGCCTCCTCGGTCCATTCAAAGTGGTTCGTCTTCTTCAGCAGCTTGAAAAGGGCAGTTTTTTTCTCCCGGTAAGCAATAAATCGCCCGAGAGGCCAAGCGACCAACCGAGCCTTTGACCTTAAGTTTAATGTGCGGCTCCATGTGTTCAATGGTCGCTATCTTGTTAGGATTGGCCTCAATGCCCCGCCTGGACACGAGGAACCCTAACAGCTTTCCGGAAAGCACGTCGAATACGCACTTCTCGGGGTTGAGCTTCAAGCAATTCTTCCGGAGGTTGGCAAAGGTTTCCTTGTGTCTTCAATCAGTTCTTCGCTTTTTTCACTTTTATGACCAGGTCGCCGACGACACCTCAAGATTGCGCCCTATCTGCGGGATCGGAAAGTAATACGCGATGGCACGTTGGTAAGTAGAACCAACATTTTTTAACCCAAAAGCCATTCTGATATAACAATAAATGCCCGTGGGTGTTACAAAAGTGGTTTTTTCTTTGTCTTCCGCCGCCAGGCTAATCTGATGGTACCTAGAGTACGATCCGTAAAGCACAAAGCTCCACATCCCGGCCACTAATCGGCGATGAGATCGACGTGTGGCAAGGGTAAGGATCCTTCGGGCAGGCTTTGTTGAGGTCGGTGAAATCGACGCACATCCGCCACTCCCCGTTGGACTTCTTGACAAGCACAGGGTTGGCAAGCCACTCAGGGTGAGAGACTTCCTGAACGATCCTGACGTGCAGCAGCTTCTCTATCTCGTCCCGAATGGCATCTTGCCGCTCTGGGTGCTTGGCGCCGGACCTTCCGCGCAGCCAGGCGACTCTCGGGAGCGTTGCGGTCGGTGCTCGATCACCTCCTGGGGACCCCAAATATATCGGATGGTTGCCAAAGCGAACACGCCGGAATTTGACAGAGGAAGGTGACGAAAGCGCTGCTTCCTATTTAGCGCCGAGGCCGGGCGCCAATGAAGACGGGCTTCCGGCTCGCCCTCACTCAGGAGACCACCTTTACCTCACGCTGCCAAGCAGGCGGCTGGTCTGTACTGAGGGCTCTCGAAAGGCAAAGATCCACCGACTTCACGCAGTGGCGCCGGAGTCCAAGGCTTGCCAGACAACAAGCAAAGCCTCCGGCCTGTTCACCCGGATGATTATGGGGCCACCGTGCCTGCATCTTCAAAGACCATGTATCCATAGTGGGTTGCCGCCATGAACTTGGCCAACGCTGGTCGGCCAAGTATGGCATGGTATGGGAGGTCGAAGTCGGCGACTTGAATCGACCCGACTCCGACTGAAGTTGCTCTCCCCGAAAGGTGACGAGGCGACTGCCTAGGGGGACCATGCCAGCCCCCGAGGCTACGCCGTAGAAGGGCAAGGCAGGGCGCAGCTCCTAGTTCTACACCTGGTGCGCCCGGAATGCCTCGAAGGACAGGAGGTTGAGGGAACTCCCTCCGTCCATCAGCACTCGCCCGAGCTTTACGTTTCGGATCATGGGAGAGACCACGACCGAAGGTGACCTATGCCGGCGGTGCTCTCAGGGTGGTCAGCCCGACTGAAGGTGATCGGCTCCTCCGACCACTTCAGCATCCGACACGCCACTGAACTCGATGACGTAGCGCAGACTTCCCTCCTCAACCGCTTATAGGACGCGTTGGAGGGGTAGGTGGACGAGCCACCATGAATGTACGCCACGACGCGATCCGCTTGCTAGAAGGCCAGCGAGGCGGGGTCTTTGTCTTGGTCATCGTCGTGAGGGTGGCGCTCCTTGAGCCTCTGCTCGACCATCTTGCTCACAACCTGGCAACTGTTCAGGCCGTGGGTGTTGGTCCTATGGATTGGGCAGAAGGGCTTACGCTCCTTCTCCTCTTGGCGGTCGTTCCTCCGACCACGGCGCCACCACGCCGACCTCGAACCATCCGCCGGTCATGGCGATCATCCCGCCGGCCACTAGGCGATCGCGCTTTCACAAATGGAGTCTTAGAAGGCCAGATCACGGTCAAGACCCGCTTTGGTCTCAATCGCCTCGGCTCGCGTTTCTTGCTTGCGGGCTAGGGCCCCTCGAGGTCTTGGCCGTCTCCACCATCCTCGCGGTGCAGACACCGACCCCGAGCCTCGCTACCACCGCACTTTGTGTGCTAGAGAGAAGAGCTTGGTTGTGGCAATGTTATGGTCGTCATTTTTCCCGCATCTTGCGGCCATAATGCCCTTCGAAGGCGATGACGACCGACTGCTCCGAAATCCGGGGGATCGTGTTGCGGCAGTGGCAGAATCGCCGGATGAAGTCGCAGAATGACTCCCCTTTTTCCTGCTCGAGGGCATGGTGAGAGCCATCAGAGGGATGGGCCGTCGTCGTGTCGATAGCAGAATCCTTCACAATTAATGGCCCGAACTCAGCATATCAGGGGAAGAAGACTTCGAGGCGAAGCCTTCTCCTTATTCCTTTGGTCGCCTCCGTGGCCTGACAAGGGGGGCCCGAACGCCCGCTTGCCAGGCCGCCTCTTAAGCCGACGCCCGACAGGCAGGGCTTGATCGCCCACCTACCCACTAGGCTGCCATGCTGGGCCAGGCCGCTTTTTGGGCCTGCAACTTCTACGGCGGAGAGGGTACCCAGGTGCAAAGTACATCGACAACTGCTGGTAAGGATCTACAAAGAAGTCCAAGTCGACGTCGCCGAGTGGAGAGAACTTAGCAGAGGTGCTCGCGCTCTAGTCTGGTGCTAGATAGGCTGCTGTTGATAAAGTTTTCATGTTAGTACAACACATAACATTAAGATCATAAAAGATGAAAAGAGACAGCATAGTGTCCCTGCAATCATAGGGGCGTTTGGTCTTGAGTCTTTATAACTAGATCCCCACGGATGTGAGGAGGGGGGCCTCCTGCATGCGTGGTGTGGCAGCTGTGACTTGTGGCATGTGTCGACCCGTCAGACACCGAGGCACGTCCTGTGGAACGATGCAGACGCCATCGTCCCTAGGCCTCCTGCACGACGTAAGTTGGAAAACCCACCACTCGAAAGCCATATATTTCTCCACTCCAAGTTGCCATCACCGCTTCTTTACTGAAAAACTGCGACAAGAATATACCTGGATCCATACGGATTGTCGAGCAGGCAGCCATTACGTGAGAGCATGGCTTGTGTAGCAGCCCAGGCTTGTTGCAGGTGCATACACATATTTGCCGATATAGAATACATTCGTGAGCAACTTTACACCGGTTCGTCCCATGTCCTGCTTTCTCTTTGCATAGTACCTCGAAACGAAACTCCCTCGTACCCATTTTCAATGCTCTATGCATATCCCCCTTTTTCCCTTTCTCCTCCATAATGCGTCTGCATCACCTCCAAGTATTTCACATCGAGATTAATACTCATGCGGGCTATCGCCCTAGCATGACGATCCACAAAGTACTTCGCAACACCATGAAGAGCACCCTCCACTATAGCAACAAGAGGAAGGGTCTCAGTCCTCACATGACCCAGTTGTAAACCTCGGCCAAGTTAGTCATCATAACCCCATACCGGGCACCATCGGTGTCGTAAAGTAATGCCCATTTATGCCTAGGCTCATGTTCTATCCATTCGGAGAAGCATTTCGTGGATCTTACATTCCTCCCACCAAGTGTGGAGGGTCCGTGGTAAGATTTCGATTACTCTTGGGGCTTCCTCTGTGCTAGGAATCGGCCTCTTCATTGCCTCTTCTTTGTATGCCTCGATGTCGGCTCGTCCAACTTCTTCCACAGTGCATCAAACTTTCTCTGTTGGGTCTGGTCGCACAACCTCTTAAAAAGCTTCGTAAGGACCTTGTTTTTGAACTGCTTGTAGAAGTTAGCACCCATATGCCGTTTGCACCACCTACTTTGCATATCAAGCCATGGATGTGTTTCTTCTGCACCTTTCTACAGCTGCATGACCGCCTTCAACAGCCCGGGGTGCCGATCGTATATAACACAAACTCTAGGGCACTGATCCACAACCCCAACTTTCACGTTCCTCATAAACCAGAGCCAGCTTTCTGTGTTCTCACCCTCCATGAAGGCAAGTGCTACTGGAAGAACCTGATTGTTGCCATCAACTCCTATGGCAGTCAATATCTGACCTTTGTACTTTCCAGTCAAGAATGTCCCATCAACACATAACAACGGACGGCAATGTCTGAACGCGTTGGCACATGCACCAAAAGTAAAGAATGTCCGCTTAAGTACCATCTTCCCAAGGAAGCGCTGTGAGGGCCGCTCACAAATATCGACATAAGTTCCAGGATTTCTTTCCTTGATAACATCAAGCATATCTAGTAGGTTCTAGATATGAGTCTTTGAATGTACCAAATCTAGTTTCCAAAGCCTTCTACTTCGCTCTCTATGCTTTGGCATAGTTTGTGGTGTACGGAAACCTCTGCTCTCTTGCAAGTATGATGGCACGTGACTCTAAATCCAAGTTGCCCACAATCTCCCAATACATTGCATTTGCAATAAAACTTGAAGATATGTTTATATGCGATTGGACATACTCCGTAAGCACGCATGTGTGTGGGACGACTATAGAACTCTTCCAAATGATATCCCATTTAGGCTGGTACGCATGCACACGCCATTGGCAACCCTCCATCTGGCATCTGACATCATACATCCGTTGGTCTGACTTTACAACCTTAAAGGTTCTACGAAGCGACACTACCCATGTTGTCACTGCTTCTTGAACCTCATACTTATTCTTGTAAATAGAACATTGCCTCACCTCATTCCTATCTCGATTGCCATGGGAAGTGTTCACCCTCGTTGACCACCAATCTATCGAACCGACATGCATCCCAACTCGTGAGAAATGCTCTTTATAAATCGTATGGTTACTCAAATTCTCATACTCCACGGCTCTTTGCCTCCATTGCATCAACCAACGATTCAATGTTTTTCTCCTCGTCGCCTTACGCCAAGTGGTTCTTGAACATATGGATTTGGAACATCGGCTTCCTCATCTCTTTTACCTTCGGTTCGGCTACTCTCCCCAACTTCCTCCGGTTCATCACCACCAACCTCCTCCTGTGATCGTATAGTCAAGATTGGTTTCTCAAATACTTGCGCCAACAACACTAATGGCCAACCATCTTGATTGCCAATCTTATGTACGAGCTCTAGGACTTGGCCCTTCCGTTCTACTAACTCCCAAGACGTGTAATCCGCCTCCGAGACCCCACTCAGTGCGACTTCAGATCATGCAATTTCTATCCAACGAGAACATGTTGTACAACCATCATTAACCGTGCCCCTAAGCGCTCACCAAAGCCGCGATGTGCCAACCATAACACTTGGAAAATGACTAAGTTCCACCCCTTGTGCACCCATCTGCGGAACCCCTTCTCCGTAGTGTATTTTAAATTCTACTCGTTCGTCCATACCTGTCAAACATTTCATGGATTTTTAATGATGGCATGACAAAATGCTACCACATTTCAACTCTTAATCTACTCATACGATGACATACTCTACACCCAGTATTACAACAGGTAATATCGTTTTGTTCTATGATGAATATTTTTGCTATTACGTAGGTTGGATGGCACTGCGTCGATACTCTTAACCTACCATGTGTCGAGAGAGCATGTGCGGGTTTTGGGAACACACGGCACAATCCCCGTATACTAGCTACTAAATAATTAAAATTCTACACAATCTGATCGCTAAATCGTCAATTTAAATAAACTACTTGACGAATACTCATACCAGGGGTACCCCACAGCAAGGTATACATCTATTTCAAGGTCGTTTCTCTCTCAGTCATGCGAACATGGTGGCAAGATTGGCAGCGGTGCAGAATGCTGGAGAGGGTATTACCAAAGTCTCCGTCCCTCACAGATAGGATTATCACTGAATATTGGCTGGAACACCAAATGATCCCTCTTGGGCCCAGCTCTAGGCCTCGTGGGCCCACAAAGGACCCTCGGCCTCGTTCAAGCCCGCTAGGGGCGGTCCGATCTGGCCTCAGGTCGGACACTCCCAGCAAGCTCCGACAGCCACAGGTGCCTGGACGCCCACAGACTCAGATTGGCCTCGTGTTGGAGCCCAAACGACCTCCAACTCAGTGACCTCCACCACGTCGCCAGTGACCTTAAGGTGTCACCGCCCCATGGACGTGGACGGCCATCTTTGCCGAGCAGTGGCTCCTTCCCAAGGTGGCCAGGGGGCCGGCAAAGTCAAGCGCCCGTCCCTTCACTCCGTCCTGCGCAGTGGAGAGACACGCTCCATCCCGAGGCGGTATTAGAGCACATCGTAACGACGTCGGCACCTGACAAGCACTCAGAGGGCAGGTGCGCACCTTCCCGACATTAACGCCTGCCAGGTGTCTACTAACCCCGACGTGGGGCGACAGAACTCGCGGTCTACTAGGACCAAGACCGACTCCTGAGCATAGCATACCCCTATCTTTTTTCTCCAAACTCCCGTGTAACCTGCCCCCTCCGCCTATATAAAGGGAGGCAGGGTCCTCAGGAATTGGCATTGGCGTTGGCATTAGCATCCGACTTAAGCAAGCACATCCGATCTAGAACAAGTCAAACATACAGACGAACATTCCTAGCTCCTGAGCCTCCCGAAGCCAAGCCTCTCACTTGGACGAAGGCCAGGGCCTGTCTTGAGCCCTCGGTTGTAACCCGTGTGCAGTCCCACGCACCCCAAGCAATACAAAACCACCACCACTTAATCGGACATAGGATATTCGCCCAACCAAGATACATCTTGGACTCTGTAGTCTAACCATTCAAGGAGAGGGAACACGGGCCCTATACTTACAAATTTACTTACCGGTTGTACAAAACACCGACACTACTGCTAACCCTACTAAATTCAAAATCACTAAATCGTTTTTCTATAAAACTACTAATACAACCGAAATAAACTATTGCTAACCCTAATTCCTAATACAATCTTTTTCTAATTTCTAATACAGTTCAACCCTACTACAACCGAAATTCAACTCTAATACTATATTTCAACCGTAATAAACTATATTGCTAATCCTAATTCGACCATTACAATGAAAATTACAAAAAAAAATGACAGAAAAATTTACCTTAATCCGCGATGAAATCCTCCTCCTCTTCCTCCTCTCCTCCTCCTCCTTCTCTCCTCCTCTCCCTCCTCTTCCTCTCCCTCCTCTTCCTCTCCCCTCTCCTCTTCTTCAACATGTGGCGATTAGCGAGAGGTTCAGTGTCTTGATGAAAAATGAGGTCAAGGCGGCATACATGAAGTTAATTCTTCTCGCCGCATTCCAAATTATGCGACACAGAGGTTCGCGACAGACCATTGTCGCATTTGAAATTATGCGATAAAGAGTCAGATAATCCGTCAATTCCAAATTGCGATAAAAAGGTTAGTCGCATTTCAGAATTACGACAGACGTTTTGTGCCAATTTGGAATTGCGACTATTGGGCATTTCTGTAATTTTTTCAGCATATTATTTCTGTAATTTTTTTTAAAAATATATTATTTTAAAAAATTTCCCTTCCATCGTGCTGCTAATTAATCGTTGTTACTCGATCCCTTTTCTCTAACTAAAAGTAGTGGCACGTGAATTGTTGTATTCTCAGAGCTCGATCGGAAGGTTCCATTCTTTATGGTCTCAGAGCGTGATGACCGTGATTATGTTGGGAAACAAGGTTAGCGAGGTAGCAATTTCAATATATATATATATATAGGAAGCCCGTTTTGTACTCCCAAGAGTACGTACTCCTATAACTCCTATCCATTAATTTTGTCAGGATTGCTTGCATGCATGCATAACAACTCCCTTGATCCAAGCTGCATGCTAACTGTTCTGATAAATCACGCATTGGTTAGTGAGAGTACATACACCTAGTAGTACACATTCATTTTTCCATATATATATATAGTTTTTGCTAAAGTAGAGCCTCCGTGTTTCGGGATGATTTTGTGAAATCCATGATAAAAATGTTCGATCTGAACTATTTATCTTCTTCATCTTATTGAAATGTAGCCATATACCAAATTTCGTATTTTTTTGAATTTTTTTACTATTTTTTTTGCATTTTCTAAAATCAGCGATCTAATTAGTTTTGGACCATCCAAAAAAGCCTGATTTTAGAAAATACAAAACAAATAGTAAACAAATTAAAAAAATACGAAATTTGGTCTATAGCTACGTTTCAACAAGATGAAGAAGATGAACGGTTCGGATCAAACATTTTTATCATGGATTTCGCAAACCATCCCGAAGCACGGGGAGGATCTGTGCTTTGCAAAGCATGGTAGCAAAACTCTCTCTCTCTCTCTATATATATATATGAAACTCACTGCATATGATTTAAGATTACATATTAGAACTTTAGTATTACCATTTGATGCGCAGCTGCGACTTCTTAGCAACAGAAGAAGAGTGTGCCGGATCACGTCAGCACGTTGAGACAGTAGCAACTTGTTCCACAAGTATCCACACGAACAGGAAGAAGACTCCTTGTGCCGGATTGCTAGAACCCCCACAGCATGACCCTCTTGATTCTCGCTGGAGGGGGGGGGGGTGAATAGAAGCCAAATTAAGTTTACCCCCTAAAATTCAAACCACTAAAAGAACATATAGAAGGTACTGACAACCGAACAGGTGATCATATGAACAGTAGCACCAACCTATTGAGGTCGGATGAACAGTACCACCGACATGTGGAGCTCGGATGAACAAGAAAAAGCTGGCCGGTCGTCGGTGAGCGAAAACTCCGAGTCAAGTTAGATGAACAAAGGTTTGCGGGCTCGTTGCGGACCGGTCGATGAACAGTTTTTGAATGAACAATAGTACGCACTGGTCGGCAGCCCTAGTCGGATGAATAGTGCTCATATGAACAGTGTTCAAATGAATAGTACTGCAAAGTGGTCGGCGACACTGGTCGAATGAACAGTGTTTGGTGAACAGTAAAATCATCACTATCTCAAAAACAAGAATCGTTATAACTTTTGATCGGCTGATTGAAAACTTGTGAAACTTTGAGTGCACAATCCTATAGATGTCATGAACCTATTCCAAACTTCAATCGCAAGGATTGATGTCAAAGTTCCAACCTTTTTCAGTTCAAAGAATGCTGCACCAAAACCGGTTCAAAAACACAAACTTCACCTTTATCTTGCTCGTGGAGAATTAATGATTAGGATGATCTTAGATGACCTCTCACATATCACATCAAGTAAGAACAACAAAGAACAACCGTTCAAACAAACAAGACCGCGATCTACAGGGATCTTTCTTCTACCAAGCACATAAATCGGTTTATTGCAGAAACTAAAAAGAAGAGGCTGCAGATTGCCTAGATGATTGGGATATGATTTATAGGAAATTCATCCAGCAATCTTTCATCCTTGGCACAAGATTCAAAAGCACATAGAAGAAGAGGAGGCAAATTCAAATGTGCAGAAAGTAAATTGCAAGAATTGAAATGCTGAATTTAAAGCATAATGTAAATGCTGAAGGTGGATTTGGGATAGAGAAATGAAACTTTTGTTTCTCAGAAGGAAGATTTATAAAGCCTCACAACAAAGTGAGCAAAACTCAAATAAGCACTAGAATCTCCAAAAACTTTCAAGGAAGTGGCATCCCTCTCCCCCTCTATTATAGCAAGCTGGGAGCAAACTCCACCCTTGGATGACTTTTTTCTACCACAAAGAACTTTATCAAGGGTTGGGATTCACTCACTCAACCATACATGGACTGACCTGAAACCCAACATCATAATGGGTTCTACACGCTTTTCAACACACACTAACTTGACCCGCTACTCTATCCTCTAGATTGCGATCCAACGGCCTTCCTTGATTCGAAGAACCAAATAAGATCATGCAAAATTGATAAGAGATATTTTATAGCAAGAACCAAAGAAAGAACAAGTTTCCCATAAAAGCTCAAAAAATCTAATAAAACTTACAAAACCTCAAATATGCTTATGATTCAAGATAGTTATCAAGTGTTCAACTAAATCATAAGATCCAAAATATAATTCTATTTTTTAATGATGCATTTTCTACAATTTCTCCTCCTTTTGGCAATATGGCATCAATATGACATTTTCTCCTATTTCTCCCCCTTTTTGAAAATGTATGCATGAAATGCATCCTAAAGGAGATTTAAAAATTATCCAAGTGATCACATAGATAAAGTATGACACCAAGTTACACAAGTTCAGATTAGGCTAAACTAAGACATGCCCAAGTGCAAATGTCAATTTTTCTTAGCAAGCACAAATAAAACTATGTTATTTTTCATGATTTAACAATTGCAACACTTAGTATAGTTTCTAAACGAGAGGCAAAGCCACCCAATGGATCAAATGGAAAATCTAGAGTTTAACCTACTCAACACATTGGGAAAGCTAGAAGTGCATACAAGGTCTTTTGGGTTCAATTATCTTCAATGCAATTTATTAAGATTTCAAATGACATAGTGGGGTGCAAATGTGTAATATTATTTGTATTCTTTACCCACTTATATATATATATATATATATATATATATATATATATATATATAAAATGATTGACTCATGCCATAGTCCACCATCTCAAGAAGATCTCTTAAGAGGATGGTATTGGTCATACAAGATACATTCCAAGTTCATCCTAAGTGCAATGGGAAGCAGTCTTGTGAATGTAAGGTGTTGAGATCAATTTGCACAAAAAGTCATTTTTTGTTTTTATTTTAGCACATAGATTTATGAGCATATGACGGACTCAAGTATGGCATATAGGGACTCTAGTAGAAATACAAAATTTCACAAATAATAGCATATACACTTAGAGAAGAAACATAGCAAGTAAAAATAACATGTTTTATCAAGTTTTCTTTTAAAACTTTAATTTTCAGATTTTAACAAGCTTAGCAAGATGAATCAAAATGAATTTGGACATATCTAAACTAGCATTTTTCTTTAGAAGAGCAAAGAAGGTGCATAGCATGAATAATAGCTCATTTGCATAATAAACAAAGCTCATAAGATGAGAAAATGAAATCTATATGCAATGCATGAAGCCGATTCTCAGACTCCCCTCAACAAGTGAATCAATTTTAAGCACAAATCTGGTTCAAGTTGAGTTATTAGCAAAATTAAACTCAAGGAAGGTCCAAAAGAATTCAATCAAAACTCGAAACACAGAATAAGGAGAAGAAGTTGAGAAACTGCAAACTGGGTGGCTACAGAGTATGGAAAAGATAGAAGAGACACTAGGACTCAGACTCGCTCTCATCTTCCCCAATGATTGACATAGGGAAGCTGACTTTAGATCTCACCTAAGGAGTGCACATAGACCCTGTCTACCCAAGAGGCCCAACACATGCTGAACTTATAAGACTGTGAGGGGATTCAACCTAGAGAGAAGAGAGAACAGCTAATTGTGCATGATATATAACAATCTAAAGCATAAGATGAGAGGTCCATGCGAAGCATACCAAAAATCTAAGTGAAGTGAACTTAAAAGAGAAGGAAATAAGCCCATAAACACCCAGAAAATGCAAAAGAAATAAAATGCTGGAAGAAAACATATAGTGCATAATATATAGACTAGCTCCCACTCACGATAAGCCGTAAGGGCTCACGACTCTAAGTTCATTCCTCAAGGCAATAAATCTGGAGCTATCTAAAGGTTTGGTAAAGATATCAGCTATCTGGCGGTCACTCTCTACTAACTGAAGCACGATACCCCCTTCTCCATATGGTATATAAGGAAGTGATATCTAACATCAATATGCTTGGTCCAGAAATGCTGCATTGGGTTCTTAGCAATGCAAATATTAGAAGTGTTGTCACAGAAAAGTGGAATACTCTCTATTGCTAACCCATAGTCACACAGATTCGATCGCATCCAAAGTACCTGATATAGTAGCTTGCTGCAGTAACATACTCGGCCTCTACAGTGGATTGTGCAACCCCAGACCGCTTCTTAGACGACCAAGAAACAAGAGAAGTGCAAATAAATTGGCAAGTGCTAGAAGTGCTCTTCCTATCTATCATACAACCAGTAAAGTCTACATTGAAAAAGGATCTAAGGGACATACAAGAAGAGAAAGAGTACCAAATACCATAATCAGTGGTAGCACGAAGGTACCTGAAGACGGGTTTCACCGCCTGGCGATGAGAGGTGTGAGGAGAAGCCTGAAATCGAGCACAGAGATACACAACGAAATGTATATCCGGCCTCGAGGCAGTGAGGTAGAGAAGGGAGCCGATCATGCTTTGGAACTCCTTTTGATCAGCAGGCTCACTATCCTTGTCAGGCTCGAGGACAGTAGTGGTGGCCATAGGAGTTAGCATCAGCTTCCCATCAGACATATCGAAGCATCTCAAGAGGTCTCGAGTGTACTTGCCTTGATGCAAGAAGGTACCATCCCAATTCTGTTTGATTTGGAAGCCGAGGAAGTAGCTCAGCCCATCATACTCATCTCGAACTATGTGCTCATCACTTCTGCAAACTGAGACACAAGAGAATATGAAGAGCCACTAAAGATAATATCATCCATATAAATTTGGACGAGGAGAAAATAAGAATTCTGGTGTCTGATGAATAGAGTTTTGTCTACTATACTCATTTTGAAACCATGGCTGAGAAGATAAGACTTAAGTCTCTTATACCATGCTCTAGGGACCTACTTAAGTCCATGCAAAGCTTTGGAAAGTTTGAAGATATGGCTCAGGTACTTGGAGTTCTCGAATCCTGGAGGTTACTTGACATAAACCTCTTCTTCAATATAGCTATTGAGAAATGCACTCTTGACATCCATTTGATAGAGCTTAAAGCCCTTGGATGCAGAAAAGGCAAGCATGGTTCTAATAGTCTCTAGTCTAGCTACAAGGGCAAAGGTCTCCTCAAAGTCAAGACCCTCAACCTGAAAAAAGCCCTGTGCAACTAGTCTAGCCTTGTGTAGCATTCTTTGGCTCAAAAGACATTATGACCAGATATGGGCTCTACAAGCTGTCAGACTTTGTTCTTCTCAAAGTTTTCAAATTCCTCATACATAGCATTAATTCAAAACTCGTTTGATAATGCATTAGTAGCATCCTTTGGCTCAAAAAAGGCAAAAAAGGCGAGGAAAGGTAAAGAACATAAGCCCGATTTTGAGCGTGTCGACGCTCAAATAGATCACCAATGATCCGATCCGATGGATGAAAACACTGAACATGGCGGGGAGGTCTAGAAGTGGAAGTGGCCTCTACCTCATGCACAGAAGAGGTAGGAGCAGAGCCACTTGCTGAAGAAAAGTCAGAAAGTAAGGGTTGATCTCCCTGAAGTGCAGAAATGGAAACAGGTGTCACCTCTGGTATAGAGGGGACTGGATCAAGTGAAACACCATCATCTCCATCATCCTCATCCTCTATAAAAATAGTCTCGGAGGAGGAAGAAGAGCCTAAAATATCGGGTCTAACTTCTGGGCTAGCCTCATCACAGATCACTTCACAGGTCTCTATAATCCTATTTGCATCACAACTCCACACCCTGTAGCTACATGAGGAAGTCGAGTAACCCAGAAAAATACCATCAAAAGAACGAAACTCAAACTTATCCAGGTTATCAATCTTCAAAATGAAACACTTGCAACCAAACACATGAAAATGAAAGACACTGGACTTTCGCCCATACCTCAACTCGTAAGAAGTGCGGTGCAAATGTGCTTTCAAGAATATGCGATTAGACACATGGCAAGCAGTAGTTATAGTCTCAGTCCAAAACTTCCTAGGAGTACTGTACTCGTCTAGCATCGTCCTAGCCATCTCCACCAGGGTCCTATTCTTCCTTTGTACTAGTCCATTTTACTGAGGGACATAGGGAGAGAACTGATGCTCTAAACCAGACTCCACACAGAAACTCTCAAAGTAAGAGTTCTTGAACTCTGTGCTATTATCACTGCGTATAGCTCTTAATGCACTTGGGAGCTCAAAAGCCAACCTATTGACTAAACCCTTGAAGTGAGAGAAAGTCTCATCCTTCGAGCCCATGAAAAACACCCAAGAATACCTCAAAAAATCATCAATAATGATATAAACATACCACTTCCCACCCGCTGACTACACTCTAGCTGGACCAACAGTTTCCATATGTAAAAGCTGTTCTGGTACATCAGTCATCACAACAGTGATTAAGGGATGAAAGGTAGCAACTATCTTGCCATGTCGGTAAGGAGATCAAACTAAATCTTTGATCATCTTGAGTTTGGGCAAACCACAAATGAGGTCGTGGCTGCTAACTCAAGTCAAATGATCAAAACCAATGTGACCAAGTCTCCTATACCAGAAGGAGAGATCACGGGATTTAAAAGCAATCAAACAACGAAGAGAGTTTCCAGAAGAAGCAGAAAAATTAACACGAAAGACTCTCCTAAATTTAGAAATCCTGCAAACTAAACCATCTGATGAATCAAGGATTCTACAGGCACTACTCTTAAAGCTTACCTCGAAAGAGTCATTGATAAACTGAGAAACAGATAGCAAATTGTATTGCGGCTTACTTACTAAGGCAACATCCTTAAGAATAAAATTATCATTGATGCAGACGGTACCTTTTGCAATGACTTTACCTGATGAAGCATCTACAAAAGTGATCAACTCATCACCATGGGCTCAGGCTAGAACTAATGAGAGTCTTTGGTCATATGGCGAAAACAACCGGAGTCAAAAATCCAAATCTCTCCCGTCCCCATCCAACGAAGCTGATCAAGACGAGAGATGAATCAGTATTGGGATAAAGTGAAGATCTGGAAACCCAAGATCGAACCACACGAGGCCTCAAAGTACCAAAATGCACGTAAGAATAAGATCGACTCTAGTGTCTCCCCGACGCTCAACTCTCACAAGATCAAAAATAGCATTAGTAGAAAATCTAGGAGCTAAAACTGGTTTGGCCCACCATGGTGCAAAGGGCGGACCATCCTAGTGAGACTGCCTGAATCTCCTATTAGAAAACACCTCACATTGTTGATATCTACCTCGATGGGAAAACCGAGGAATATCAAGAGGACGACGGAAAGACAGACCACGAGCAGCACCGGGACTAAAACTCGTTTGAAAGCATGAAAACTGAGTCTTGAACGCTACCCAAAAATAGACGACTCACAAGAAATGCAAGGGGCATTTCTAATCCTAAGGGTCTGGGCTTTTGAGTTCTTCCTATGTTCGACTTGAATTTTATCCAAGTCCCCCTCAATCTCAACACATCATAAGCAACTTTCTTGTGACTTAACTAGTAAGTCCTTAGTAAGTTCAACACATTTGATATTTCAAAATTGATTATCAAGTTTTAGTTGCCTAGCCCTCACATGAGCTGACTGAGTACTTAAAAGCATATATTTCAAGTTCATCATTTCTAGTAGAAAACTTCCTAAGGTGAGTGCTCATAGCATCAATTTTAGCAAGCAGTTTAGGGCAATTTTCACATCAGAGAGTAGAGTAAGCATGAAGAAAACTAGCATCTAAAGGCATAGCATTAACATATTCATTGCTAGCATTCTTCAATCTAAGGCCATCAAGTTCAGAAAGCACACTATTATAAATGGTCCTTAGGTTCTCTACCTTCACAAGCAGGGCATCATACAAAGAACACTCAGCAGAAACTCGAGAGGGAGAAAATCTAAGTGAAGCTAACTCTCGAGTCAAGATACCTACTTCCTTCTTAAGTTTCATACACCTAACTTTATCTCTAGCATGAAAATTTTCTAACTTGCAGAAAACTTTATTGAGCTGATCGTAGGAGGGTACCTCGTCCGAGTCGTTGTAGAGTTCAGAGTCGCTGATACCGTTGGCGTCTTCCATGAAGCACATGGTGGTGAAGTTGTCGCCGTCTTTCTTCTCTTGTAGATCATCCTCGCCCTCGTCACCACATGTCTCCGTGTCGAAGAGGTTGATGTCATCTAGTGCGGCGAGAATGTGGTGGAAGAGCTTCTTGTTCTTTTAGAAGTTGCGGTCTTCTTCTCACACGCCGGCTGATGAGCTAGAGGTTTCTTGTGGCGGTTCTTGTCGATGTAGTCATTCTTAGCTGAACCTTTGGTGTCGTTCTTACTCTTCTCCAGCTTGGGGCAATTCACCTGAATGTGGTTGAGGCCACCACACTTGAAGCAGGTAATCGTGCCACCTCTCTTCCTCTCCCTCACCCTCTTGTATGCATGAGAGAACTTGTGAGCTAAAAGAGTAAGCTTATTTTCTGAAAAAATTTTCAGTTGGTGATCGCTTAGCTCGCAAAGGGTGGAGAGAGAAAAACCATCAAAAGAATCAGAGGTTGATCCAATGGGATCGGTGACCAAGGCCATCGATTGAGATTTTGTCTTCCGAGAGATAACATCGATCTCATGAGTCTTGAGTCGGAAATAAATCCCGTCAAGAGTTAGAGTCGATGTGTCGGTAGTGTCTTTAATGGTGGTCACTTTCATCTCCCAAACTCGAAGATTGAGTGCGGTAAAGAAATATTGAGCATTATCCGAGTTAGGGTATATGCAACTGACTGCTCAGAGGTCGCTCCAAATCTTCGTAAAATGACCAAATCACTTGTCAAGACTCTCACCAGCATGTTGTTCAAATTTGTTGTAATTACACTCGTACTGATCCTGTCTCACCGTCTTAATTTGGGTAATGCCCTTATGATAAGCATCGAGGGTCACCCAAATCTGGTAAGCAGATCGACATGAGAGATCCTGTCGTACTCACTACGGCTGAGGCTGTAACATCCCGAAATTTGCTTTAACTGTATTTACGTTATTTTGAAATATTTAGGAATATCTGAAATTTATTTGAATCTAAGCTTTATTGGATTAATTGTATAAAATAACGATCATGCATTTCGCGTGCTCTTAAATTTCAAATTTAGTTTAAATTAATAATATTTGAAAAATAAGGATGTTTCTTTCAAATACCGCCAAAAACTAGATTAAAAATTAAGTTTGTCGATTATATTAAAAAGCCGCATAAGTTAATCGATCCACTAAAAGAATTTTTGCAGAAAATCTATATATCGAAAAATCATCAGAAACCAACTTCGTTAAGTTCCAAATATTTCCTAATATTTTAGAAATTTTTCTATGATTTTTGGAGCTATTCTACTATTTTATCTCAAACGCTATTTCTTCTAAATACTATTCAAAACCCATTAAAATCGCTGGCCACGTGGGGGTATCTGCATCTTCCACAATTGAATCGACGTGAGGCCATCCGAGAAAATTGATTATTTGACATCTTCAAGAAGTGGCTTCAGATATTTGCCATTATAAAGAATGGCTTCGAAAATTGCCATTTACTTCCGTGGTGCTTGTTATTTCCGCCATTTTTTCCTTTTTATTCGATTTTAATTTCGCTTCCCATTTTCAGCCATGTGAATTGACCAATGCCCCCGCCTATTGATTGCATCCGTCTCGCTTCGGGTCTCCCGTCAGATGTATCCAAACGCCGCCGCTTATCGATCGCGAGGTTGCGCTACCACGCGCATCAATGGCAGCCGCATACCGTTAAGCATTTCAGTGCCGCTGCACACGCATCACCGCAGTGCCACGCAATTCGTCGCCTTAGTCTCGCGCTTCCGAATCACGCATTTAGGCTGCCACGCAGAATCACTTGATTTAGGTACGCATGGCCGACAGGTAGTATGGATTTAGCCCTAGCTTCACGAATTTGATGAGCGATGGTTATGTAACATCGCTATCATGATCTCAAGAATGGTTCTAATCTAGTTTTGCCTACTATCGATTTATTACAAGAGCATTGTAGTTCTAATTGTTGTAATTGGATTAGGGGTCTGTGAGCACCATCAAGGTCGGTGACATGGAACTCGACCCAAAGGAATCTTCTCGGACGGTATTTCTCATCCCTCGTGCTAAATAATGTTAGAAAAGTAATCTTGTTCCATGCTACCGTTAGTTATTCTATCTTGCATTGTTCTTTTGTTCAGATATAAACCGCAGACTTTGTGTTGTCTCAGACCGAGTCTCAGAGGTAGTAGCATAATTAGCGATCATATATTTCCTTTCATTTCCTAACATGTAGGATAGTGGAGGTCATGCAAATGTGTATGCCTGGTTTTTTGCTTGGTTAGTTACTTGTAATCGTGATCTCGATAAATGAAAATCGGGAGCATTATACTGTGTCAGAAGCGCCATCCTAAAAATACATTGTGTGCCTTCTCTGTTTTCTCTGCTCTTCGTTTTGTTATCTTCGTACTAGTTGGTGCCCTCCAAGTAAGCTTTGCAGGCTTACAACAAAGTCTATCTGCTTAGTTCATTTACTGTATCCAAGTGTACTAATACTTCAGAGTAGCTCAAATTCGTTTTGATTTCTTCGACAGTGTTATTACCATGGCTTTATCAGTGAGTAGCTTCCTCCCACTCTGCTTCTTGGTGTATAAACTGTGAGCGATAGGGCATAGCCATTCCATCATTCTAAATAATTTTGCACTCGATATAGTAATAACTTAGAGTTTATAAATTTTCTATAATTGTTTAACTAACTGTTTTGATCTCCTGTTTTGACTAGGCATGATTCAGAGGCTGTGCAACCCACAATACATATCCCAGAAGTCGATTGGGATAACTTACAAATTATAGAGACTCATGATGCGGAAGGTAGAATTGAAATGATGAGTGAGGCTCAGCTATGTGTGATTTTGGGCTTGACGGATGATGATGGGAGAGGACAGATGGCTAAACCAAATGGTTCGACAATGGTTGAGCAATAGGGTAGATATGAAGTCCAAGTTCTATCTATTACACTTGTGGTACTACATACAATGTCTACAAACAACCATAATATAGCTTCAGTTCAGTAGTGTAAATTCAGTTGTGCAATTTACATTGGTTCTTCTGAAGATTTGTTTCCTCATGTTGTCAAATTGCCAGCACCCTGAAATTCTCATTTCAAGATACTGTCAAGGGTACGCAAGCCGTGGATATGAAAGAAACAAGAACGGGAAGAACTACGCTATGAACTATGGGACTCAACTACAGAATAATATTCTCCAAATCATATCCCATTACTCTGATGTCCCAGCTTTTTAACAACCAGGTTGTTACATGCAAAGATTCGATAGAAAAGAAATTACAGCTTCCAGATGTTTCAGATCTTTACCGCCAAAATTAGCTTCATCTACCACAGTAATTACTACTCTTATCATCTACCGTTCGATTTGGCTCAGAACAATGAGCATCAATCCCAACCATCTGTTACTCTTTAAGTGAATTCGGCTCTCCATTGAACTGATTGTAGACTACTTCTGAATGTTACTTCTTCCGACTTTAACTTCGTTTCAAACAGACACTCGTCTCAAGACATATGTCGTGGCCGGTGCCGCTTCTGAGGACGAAAGGGTCTATGGCATGCACTACAACGAGAAAATGTATTAGATAAGAACATTACTTAATCAGTAAAGCACAAAGCTCACAGTTTATACACCAAGAAGCAGAGTGGGAGGAAGCTACTCACTGATAAAGCCATGATAATAACACTGTCGAAGAAATCAAAACGAATTTGAGCTACTCTGAAGTATTAGTTCACTTGGATACAGTAAATGAACTAAGCAGACAAGACTTTGTTGTAAGCCTGCAAAGCTTACTTGGAGGGCACCAACTAGTACGAAGATAACAAAACGAAGAGCAGAGAAAACAGAGAAGGCACAATATGTATTTTCAGGACGCGCTACAGCCTGCTGGGGACGAACGGCTGCGTGGCTTGCCGGTGATGCGTGGCGCGCGGCCTGGGGGCGAACGGCTGTGCGGCCTGCCGGTGATGCGTGGCGCGCGCAACCCTGCGATCAGATAGCGGCGACGTTTCGACTGCATGCGACGGGAGACCGAACGAGACCAGATGCAATCAATAGGCAGGGGCATTCTGGTCAATTCACATGGCTGAAAATGGGAAACGAAATTAAAATCGAATAAAAAGGAAAAAATGGTAGGGGAAATAATAAGCACACGAAGTAAATGACAATTTTGCGAAGCCATTCTTTATAGTGGCAAATATGCGAAGCCACTTACTTGAAGATGTCAAATAATCAATTTTCTTAGGCCATCCAGTGAAGATTTTCTCTCTCCTCCATTAGAAGACACGGCAACCTTTGAGATCACCTCCAATAAATCACCAAAAATTTACTAAAAATCATAATCGAGATCCACAACGCATCCTTAATCTTCCACAGCTGTTAGAAAAATTAAACACTCACTAACCCATGTTATGAGTAAAAGCTTCCAGCCATTTTCTTTCTACCATGCATGCATGCACGTTTCTATTGCTAGCAACGTACACATGAAGCCATTGCCGTTTCCTAGCCGTTTCAATTCCTTTTCGGGCCGTTGCCTTTCCTAGCGTTACCACACACACATGAAGCCGAATCATCATGCACATGAATTAGCGACGCATGAATTAGCCGTTTCCATACATGGACGCTAATCAATTTTATTCCATGCGTGTATGGAGTAACAGCAAACGGCTGTTTTCCTTCCTTTCCTGCGCATGACTTAAGGTTTTGTTTCATTCCAACCGTCCTCTCCTTTGAACGCAAGAGCCTGTCACTAGTTCTAATATTTTCCTTGGTTTGTCGCTGCCGTCGAACGCCGCTGGACGCCTCCCTGCGCCGACGGTCTCGTGCTGCAACGCTCGGCCGCTGGTGCTCGCTGAAGGAGGACCGCTGCGCTCGCGGGCTGGGCGCAGCCGACGCCGCCCCAGCTGCAAGAAGTGCGGCCTTCACCTACCGACCTGGCGCAAGCCGAGTACATGCGCGCCAAGTGACTTCTTCCTACGAAGCGAGGTTTTTCTCGCCACCGGACACTTCCGTCGGTGAGCTCGCCAAGACGGCTTTATCTCTCTTTTCTTTTATGCTGCGCTTTATCTCTATGATCAGTTGATCTTGTCATGTATTGAGCATGTATACGCCAGTATATATATAAGTTGGGCAGAGGTTTGTATATA
This sequence comes from Guadua angustifolia, assembly GCA_036346375.1. Classification (NCBI taxonomy): domain Eukaryota; kingdom Viridiplantae; phylum Streptophyta; class Magnoliopsida; order Poales; family Poaceae; genus Guadua; species Guadua angustifolia. Next base: position 34,556,715 of record CM070513.1, read on the forward strand.
TATACATGTTGATAGTCCAGAGGTGTATATATATATATATATATATTTGGACGTTGCATGTATATGTAGTATGTACGCATGTATATCTATTTATATTAGGATCGCTTTGTGTGAATACATATATACACTAGTACGAAGTACATGAACATGTAGATATATTGGGATGAATTGCATGCATATGTAATTTTCTATATGCATGTATACGAATATATTAGGACGAACAGGTGTATATATGTATACTAGTTTCCGTTGCCTCCTCATGTGAGTATGTATATGATATGGTCGCAATATTCTGATTCGGTTCTCCTGACTTTGCTCATATCTTGGCGCCATCGCCGATGATCGCCACGCCATTGCTGAAATGCTGGGCCAAGAATTGTGTCCGCCAACCTTAATTGGCCGACCGAGACTCCTTGACCTGTGCTTTCGCATTATTAGCTATTGCATGCGCGATTTTCCTTTATCTCCTTCTCAGTTTCCACGTAGCAAAGCTCAGCCGAGGAATACATGTATGCATCATGAACAGTGCCATGCACAAGAAAACTAGAACAAGTTTTGTACGTAAACTTTTCAAGAAAATGCGAATTTTGTCTTTTTCGCTACAAATTCGTTATAAGTCTAAATCACATGCAACAAATTTTGTAAATTAGTAAATATTAATACCTAGCTACAGTAATTTTTATGAAATTTTATAAATCAATTTATACTGTTAAAATATTCAAAGAAAGTTCAAATTTATGAATTTTGTAGCTCTTAAACTATAGGTTCAAAAATGTCGAAATAAATTTTATAAATCTTAGAAAATGCTAAACTAATTATTTGGAAGTTTTTATGAAATTACTTAATTATTTTGATTTGTCGTATTTTTCCCAATGTGTGTCTCAGTATGTTGTTTTATGCGTGTTTATTTGGTTCTATCTCGTTACACGTGAGACGTTGAGTCGTGTGAGGACGCGGATTTTGAGGATCAAGCTCCTAACAAGACTCAACTTCAGATCAGGATCCGCAAATTTTTGAAGGCAAGTTATGCTTTGACCATTTTGATCCTATGTTTTGAAATGTATTTTTGTTTCAAATTATGCATGCTAATTCAACTAAAAATGGATTTAATTATTTTGGGTGAATTAGCTAGATCAACCAAGTTGTTATGCCACCTTGTTATTATTCATATGCCATGATCTCTTTGTAAAACCTAAGTTGGGTAAAATACTAGTTGGTTGTGATGATATTGTGCCAACACGGGAGGCTAGACCGTGAATAGTTGCTTAGCTATGCATGTACGTGAACCATTCTATTTGGATTACAAAATCAACACTGACTAAAGAATAGTGAATGTTTTTAATGAAATGTGGAATGATGTTGGTATTAACATTGGAATGTAGAGACCTGTGTGGTTCTACATGAAAGATGAATATGAGCATTTGTTGCACTTATTAACAACTTGGGGTGGAATTGATTTAGACTGGGGCAAGTGGATCGAGGCTTGTGCGTGTGGGCCTTCGTGGCAATTGGGGGGTTTGAGTGTTGTGAGGTTGTGTGCCAAATGTTGAGAGAAGGACGTCTTGCCTTGGTCAATTAAGGACCTTACCTTGCAAGCCTTTGACCTAAGTCTCTCGTACAACCACATGTCCGAATGGGAAGACCTAGTTTAGTAGGATTCTAATGTCTTACCTTGGATACTCGGGGTGGCTACACGCGGGGTAATCAGACGGGGAGCGCTGTTTAGGCATTTGACTTGGTACCCTATCCAATGGTGTTCGGTCTGTCCTATACTTGCTCTGTGTGAGGGAAGTGATAGTGAAGGCAACATGGAGAGGTTCCAAGGTGGAGATAGAAGTTTTAAAGGCTTTGTTATGATCACTCATTCGCATACTCTTGTATGGCGATTCACTACTGACGTGGTGAGTTGATTATATCTTGTGGGTAAAGTGTACAACCTCCTGCAGAGTGTAAAAACTATTCGAATAGCCGAGTCCACAGATCGACAATGCTCGAATTACAGATCAAGGGGTAGTGTTTTGAAAATAAAATGGAGTGGATGGCTATGTGCCAGAGTTGTTAAATAAAGTTGATTAGGGACTGTGTGTCCAAAATATTGTGGAAAACAATTTGAGAAATATATTAGCTATATGGTTTGATGCTTTCAATCAAAATAAATATTACTTAAAAATATTGATGCAAAGCAAAATAACCAAGAGAGCTAATCCTTTGTAACAAGCCATGCATGTAGTAATAGAACTGCGCATTCAGGCATGACTTGTTGAGTACGATGTGTACTCACCCTTATGGACAAAATTTACCGTGAGGAGGAGACTACGCCAACTTATGAAGAGGAGCGCCGAGGAGCCGGAATCTAGGGAACAAGCCTCTGCCAAAGGCGCCTGTGGAGATGGACGAATCATCACGATGTTTATTTTTCCGTTGTTGAACTCTATGCACTCGATTATTGTAAGCCCCTGTGGTGGCGTAAATATTGTAAGGAGACCATAAGGTTGTACAACTTCGCTTATATACATGATTGAAGTACTTTGTTAATATTCATTTGCCGTATGATGTGGTACTTTTACCTCCTTAAACTGTGGTGCACTAGCGATCCTCGACTAGTGCGAATACACAGAGTGTCCGGATTTGCTTAATCTGGGCACGACAGTAGGTGGTATCGAGCATACCGACCAGTAGGACTTGACCCTAGATAGATTGGCCGTTCTTTAGAGCTTCAAAATTATTTTCTAAAGAGAAAATTTAACTTGAAGAATAACAAGTTATTGACTTATCTTATTCTTCAATTCTTTTCCCCTTTGCTGAAATTTCTATCTTTTCCCACCGATTTAAGTTGAAAATCTTACCTCAGTTGTCTTGAATAGATAACGATGTTTCACACCTAAGGAGAAAGCACTGGATGCTGTTGCTGAACCTTAAGATCGTGAAGACAAGAATCGTCGAGCTCAAGGAAAGAGTGCCGATGAAGTGTCTCAGAAGTTAGAAGAACCAGTGCCGATGAAGAGTTCAAGAAATTCGAAGAATCAGTGCTTGAGTAGCCATTGAGACTCATGTGTGAGAGTCGCGTTTGTCTAAGTTAGGAGTGTTACCCTTTCTAGACGTTAGATTCGTGTGCTTAGGTTAATTTGGTTTTCCTTGTTTTTTGAGAGTGTGCAAGAGCGCTGGCAGAGCTTCTAGGCTTGGATAAGCAACCATACCAAGTTATTAATAATATTTGTATAAATTTTTGGGTTAAACCTGCTCCCCTGCACTAGGATTCATGAACCTCATCTATGCTATTCTCTCTTACCTAAACCTTGGAGTGGTCAATAGATGGAAAGGATCGGTAATAACAGTGATTCTGAGGCAGTTCAAGTCAGAACAGTTGATAATACTGGTGACAGTGATGAAGTAGATTGTGACCACTGCCCATCGTACCAGCAGTGACAATTCAGAATTTGGATCAATTATTCACCACCCAAACACAGCTTATGCAGGAGATGACACAACATATGAACGCCTTAGGTGCCAGAATCATTATCCCTACATTTGAAGCCAAGGCCGCCGATTCGGAATCCAAGTTTTCCTTGTTTTTGAGGACTAACCCACCCACATTTGTTGGATCAGCCACCTTTGAGGACGCAAACATCTGGCTTCATGAGATGGAGGAGAAGCTAGCGTTCGTACAGTGTGATGATAAAGAGATGGTTCCCTACGCTACCTGTTAGATGGAAGGAGATGTATTAGCCTGGTGGACAAGTTTCCGCATTGCATCTAATGGGAGACATATCATCACTTGGATAGAGTTCGCCACTACTTTTTGACAGTTCTTCGCTTCGCCAAATGATAGTGAAGTCGTAGTGAACCCAAGGGAGAATTCTACCTTGGTGTCACATCTTATAACTAGACGTTGTCCCTTGAAGTGTTGCCAACCAAGCAAGTCAGAATACCGTGCATGCATTCGCTAGGAGAAATAGGACACACCGCCGATGACCATGCGATTAATTGCTCCAAATTGTGAAGGAAACCATTTATATGGAGATTGCCCTATGAGCAATATCACCTACTATCTTTGTGAAGACCAAGATCAACATACGCCCAATGTTCTTTGGATCTACTAGTGAATGTTGTAACTCATACGAAAAGAGAAGTTTTGAGCGCTTGTTGCTCAAGGGATATCAAAAGAAGGTGGATTATCATTTACACCGCTTTCGCGCAGCAAGCAGACGGAAGAAGAAAACCTCAACCTCGTCCATTTACCCGGAGAACGGAGATAAGCCATTATCACCCGCTTGTTTCAGTGTGAGGAGAAGGTCACTACGCCCGTGTCGCTTCCGCAGCGCAAGTACCGACTCACTGGAAGTACAACATTGCACACATAGATAGGTGTTACAAGGAACGTTTGAGCTACAATCGTGGTGTGTCGGGTCATTTTGTTAACCAATGCCCACATAAAGGTCAAGCAACCTCCATAGTGAGACCCTTCGTGGTTGGCTCATTCAAGGTCAAAACGCCAAGATTGAATGATAAGATCAGAGGAGCGGTCGCTCAAGAACCAATCAAGAAAGAAGAGATCAAGTCAACCAAGAAAGGAAGCCAATCAATGGTCGACTATCGTAACAAGATTACACAGCCTTGCATGCCGTGACTCCTAAGGATACCGCGACTAATACAGACCAGTGAACCAAGCTCTTACCTTAGAAGGTAAGTGCGGGAGTTGGAAGATAGCCAGTAGCGCAAGATGGTGCAACTAGGAGGTCGTCTAGATCAGCGTAAGTGAGAGTTGCCCTCAAGAGTTCACTTGTTTCCCCGCCGATTTCAGCTGAGACACCTCGACTCGTTCCTTGCTTTGATGGTCGAATTTCCTTAACCCCACCCCAAATAAGAGTTCTCAAGGATGAGGCCGAGTTTGTTATATTTGTGGTAAGACAGACATTTTGAAAACAATTGCCCTCAAGGAAATTGATCAAACCAGCTTCACATCAACTTCAGCTCTACCCATACCAAGACAGGCAGTACCCAGAGGCCCCAGATGAGGATGTTCTTGCCTTAGCATTTGCTTCATTGTTAACTATATCAACAGTCAGTAGCGTTCTCACTCCAGAGGAACCTCATATGGGAGCTTCCCTTTTGCCAAATCAGGAAGCCCTGGGTAGTGATGTACGACTCCACTCACGACTTTCAGAAAGGAAAACCAACTCCAAAAAAGATGGAAAGCTTGGTAGAATATTTGTCTATCTCCATAGCTCTTGAGACCGATCAAGATCTATGGAAAGACAAAATTAGCTCTGATACCAATTGAAGGACTAGAAAGGCGACTAGAGAGGGGGGTGAATAGGAGCCAAATTAAGTTTACCCTCTAAAATTCAAACCACAAAAAAATAGATAGAAGATACTTGACAATCCAAGCAGGTGATCAGATGAACAATAGCACCAACCTATCGAGGTCAGATGAACAGTACCACTGACTTGTGGAGGTTGGATGAATAGTAAAAGATGCACTGGTCAGGTTGAGTGAAAACTCTGAACTGGTTAGATGAACAGTGTTCGCGATGAACAGTGCTAGGTGAACAATATTCGAATGAAAAGTACTGTGAATTGGTCGGCAGCACTAGACGGATGAACAATGTTTGGGTGAACAAAGGTTGTTGATGTCGGCAAAGATCGGTCGATGAACAAAGGTCGTGAATAGTAAATCAGTGCGATCTCAAAAACAAGAATCGTTATAACTTTTTATCGGCTGATCGAAAACTCGTGAAACTTTGAGTGCACATTCTTATGGATGTCATGAATCTATTCCAAACTTCAATCGCAAGGATTGATGTCAAAGTTCCAACCTTTTTTAGTTTAAAAAATGCAACACCAAAACCGGTTTAAAAACACAAACTTCATCCTTAGCTTGCTCGTGGGGAATTGATGATCAGAATGATCTTAAATGACCAAAGAACAACAAGTAAGAACACCAAAAAACAACCATTCAAATAAACAAGAATGTGATCTACAGGAATCTTTCTTCTACCAAGCACATAAATCGGTTTCTTGCAGAAACTAAAAAGAAGAGCCTACAGATTGCCTAGATGATTGGGATATTGAAGGATCGAAGGGGGTGAATGATCATAAAATAAAATTTTCCCCGCAAAATATTTCAATTAAGTCCTCAAAAAGATCACGCAAAAAAATCATAAATAACTAGACAACTATGTGTAGCCCTAGCTTGCATGGATGAGAACCATGGAATATGTGGAAAATTTTTGTATCACAATCCTGGTTGTCAAGTATTCAAACAAAAAGGAATCAATTCAACCCTTACTTTTAGAAAAGAGATTAAGCCAAATCACAAAAGTTACTTTCAAAAAAGCAAAAGCAGATTCTCCAGAAATTGTCCTCAATTGGAGCAGGTGGTTGGTGAACTTCTAGTGCTATAAAAATTTTGGGAATTTTTCTCCCTATGATAAAAAGAGTTGTGAAGCACTCCACTAGAAACCACCTCAAAAATCATTGTATAGAAATCAAGAAAAATCAAATACCAAAGACTGTTAGAAACTTCGAACAGACAGTTTGGGGCTCAGTATTCACCTCATGGCGCCCAAACGGTGCAACCAGTGGACTCCCCAATTTTTCCATAAATTTATATGGGAATCACACACCTTCTCCAAGATTAATCACTCTAAAAATCAAACATTGATTGCTGCGCGAAGAACAAGTTCTAGACAGAGTTGCAACTTGATAGAAAAATTGATCTCTAGTCTATTATAGGGTCCAAGAGAGATGTAAAACCATATGAGCACACTCAAGACATCCTAGGTCACTAGCATTTAGAAGGAGGGTAGGCAAATCCAAATTGCAAGAAAGTAAATTGTAAGAAAGTAAATTGCAGGAATTTAAATGTTGAATTTAAGACATGAATGTGTAATGTAAATTACAGGAATTTAAATCCTAGATCAGTAGCATTTAAATTTTGAATTTAAGACATGAATGCGTAATGTAAATTCAAGCATGAATGAAAAAGATTTGCATTTCTGGAAGGAGGAGATTTACAAAGCCTCATAATAAAGTAGGCAAAGCTCAAATGAGCACAAAAACCTCTACAACCTTCAAGAGGAAGCTACCCCTTCCTCTCTATTTATACTACTCTAGGGCCATCTACCACCCTTGAATGAGTCCCTCAACCCTAAAGTACTCATCAAGGGCTAGGATTAACCCACTCAACCAGCCATGCAAGGGCTAACCCAAAACCCATACACACAAGGGGTTTACTTGCACGGTTTTCAAAGCATACTATCTAGACCCACTGATTTATCAACTAGACCACGATCCGACGGTGCTCCTTTATCCACGTGGCATCTAGTTAGCACCATCTCCTTTCCTTATCTTCCTGGCTTGCATGAACTCCATCTCCGATCATCTTCCAGCGATCCCCGATCGTCTGGACCTTTGACACACCTCGTCTAGTCCCGATCATCCTTCGCCTCACCATGATCGAGCACCGTTGTCCTACAACCATCAAAGATAAGGAAAACCCATTATATAGCAATGTCTAAAAGGATATGCAGTAATCATCATAAAATCATTAATCAAATCAATCACACTTGGAAGGTCTAGTGCTACCGCTCTCAGGTCGGTAGTATTGGAAAAGATAGACAAACCTCAAATTTCTTCAAATTAAAAATCCAATTTAAATCAAACTCAATTCCAAAGTAAACCATACTCAAATTTAGCCAAATATTCATCACACACAAGTATAGACCTCCACATGGTCTTTTAGATATGATCTATAGAAAATTTATACAGCAATCTTTCATCATTGGCACAAAATTCAAAAACACATAGAAGGAGAGGAGGCAAATCCAAATGTGCAGAAAGTAAATTACAAAAATTTAAATGCTAAATTTAAAGCATAATGTAAATGCTGAAGGTAGATTTGGGATAGGGAAATAAAATTTTTGTTTCTCAGAAGGAAGGTTTACAAAGCTTCACAACAAAGTGGGCAAACCTCAAATAAGTACCAGAATCTCCAAAAACCTTCAAGGAAAAGACACCCCTTTTCCCCTCTTTTTATAGCATGCTGGGAGTAAACTCCACCCTTGGATGATTTTCTCCTACCACAAGGAATTTTATTAAGGGTTGGGATTCACTCACCAACTGTACATGCTAACCCAAAACCCAACATCATAACGGGTTTTGCACACTTTTCAATGCACAGTAACTTGACCCACTACTCTATCCTCTAGACCGCGATCCAACGGCTCTCCTTGATCCAAGCAAAGCCTTCAAGTTAGCATCTCATCCATTCCTCGCCTTCTCGCTTGCATCTACTCCCTAGCCTCACTCATCTTTGGTAAAACCTTGACCGTCTGACTTCAAATTCCCATTTTAGTCCTGATCTCCTTTGCCTCACCATGACCTAGCTCTGAAGTCCAGCAACCATCATAGACAAGGAAACCACATCACATAGTAATGTCCAACAATATATGCAATCAAATCACCATATAGCCAGAATGATACACAATTTGTCTCGACTTATTTACAATCTTTTTCGACCAGTTTACAAACTCTCCTAACCAGTTTACAAACTGTCCAAACTCAAACTTATGCACCACAAGCTCAAATACAGTCAATTACTCATCACAAATATGAGTAGACCTCCACATGGTATTTCATGGACTAAATAGATCAAGCAGTTGATGCCTCAACATAATTGGGCTTAACCATACACATCTTTTTAGTATAACGAGGAGGAACTTATCTTCAAAGGAACTCATCCTTAGTTCTTCTCATGTACTTCAAAATGTTTTAATAGTTGTCCAATGACTTTCAACCAAGTCTATTGGATATTGGCTCATAACACTCAATGCGTAAGACATATATGGGCGAGTAAATAGCATGGTATACATGATAGATCCTATCATAGATGCATAATTGATCTTTCTTATGCGGTCTCACTCATCTTGTGTCAAGAGACATTGATTCTTGCATAAACTCACACCATGAGACATAGGCAAGAAGCCTTCCTTGGAATCCTACATATTAAACCTTTTCAACACTTTGTCCATGTACATATTTTGGCTTAATCCAATTAGCATCTTAGAACTATCTCTATAGATCTTGATGCCTAAAATATAGGTTGCACTGCCCAAGTCCTTCATCAAAAAATTATTTTTGAACGATGACTTAACTGATTTAAACATGGAAATATCATTTCTAATTAGTAGTATGTCATCCACATATAAAAGCAAAAAAACAAGTTCATCCCCACTAATTTTCTTGTAAAGCAAGTTTCTTCTTTGTTTTTGATGAAACAAAACTGTTTGACAACTTTGTCAAATTGAATATTCCAACTTCAAGAAGCTTGCTTCAATTCATAGATGGATCTTTGAAGTTTGTAAGCCTTTCCAGCATTCTTTAGATCAACAAAACCTGGGTTGTGTCATGTACACATTTTCTGTCAGATTTCCATTGAGGAAAGATGTTTTGACATCCATTTGCCATATTTTATAGTAATAAAATGTAGTAATCACTAAAACAATTCAAATTGACTTGATCATTGTGACGAACGAAAAGGTTTCACTATAGTCAATACTATGAATTTGTCTAAACCCTTGTGTTACCAATCAAGCTTTTGTGGATGTGAACTATTCCATCCACATTAAATTTCTTCTTAAAAATCCATTTATTCTCAATAGCTTGTACACCATCTACTAAATTAACCAAGTTTTAAACTTAATTGCAACTAATGGATTGTATTTTTGGATTTCATAGCTTTATGGAACTTATTGGAGTCTGGGCTCACCATTACTTTCTCAAAGTCGAGGCTTCATCATTATCTAACAACAACATGTTACTATAGCCCTATTTAGTAGAGCTTCAGACCTCATCTCCACCTCAGATCTGGAGCTTATAGACTAAAATAAAGTGAATTAAGTTTATATTTTTAGTCTAAAATGTAAAGGCTAAAATAAAGTGAATTAAGTTTATATTTTTTGTCTAAAATGTAAACAAAATGATCCATCTAAACACTCTTAATGTACTCACAGCTCCAGCTCCACGGATCTAGTGGAATTGGAGCTGATCTACCAAACGCACCCTTAATATACTCACAGTTTCAGCTTCATAAATTTCTAGAATTAAGAATACCTTATTCTGCCAACTCTACGGATTTTAGTGAAACTTAAGCTGTGTCAAGCACCCCTCCTATATCCCTGCACAAGGAACATATCCCTCTTATTTTTAGTTGTTTCGTGGTTAGCGGTGATTAGAATACGATGCATTGGTCAGCACACGAGGAGAGGAGAGAGAGTATGCTTGTTATATTATCATTGTAATGAATTGTAGTACCAGTATGACACCGTAAGGAAGCAACCTTTTATTTTTTTTCTTTTTTTCTATTCTATTCAATAACAGACGGACTCATTGAGTAACATGACACCGCTTGGAAGGTAACTGAGGTATATATCCAGCTTAAAAAACCATGAACCGTTGATGGAAAAAAGGGATAATTTTGGAGTAAATATTTTCTTTAAATTTAGATGATTAAGTAGATAGGTCTAAACCGTAACTAATCCCTTCCAGATACGATCTACAACACCGGCGTAGATACATGTCTCCGCTGGCCCTTCTCCAACCCGCCATGCTCCTCCATTTCTCCTCCATGCTCCCTTCCCTTAGTATCACGTTTCAACCAATCTACTTGTGACACATTAGCTGCCACGCGCTTACGTCAAGGCCGCATTTAAATTTCATAGTGTGCATTATGTGTTGTGCGTAAATTTTGTTCGACGGATATTTCTGTAAAAAATTAGGTAATCTGGTTTTCTTGTTTTTTTAAAAATGGTCTCGCTAAAGTCGCGATTTAATCTTTTGGATTGCAAGGAGTTGTCGTGAATCATGATTTTTAAAGAAAACGCAGATGAACTTAAACGTATTTTTGGTTTTTGCATAATTCCCGCACAATTTTGATTTTCTATTTTTTTAAAAAATGGGTTGTTAGAAGATATCCATGATCTTTAGATTGCTTGAGCTGCTTATGAATCGGTATTTTTTAGAGAAAACGAGGGACCTAAATATATTTTCATTTTTTATGTCCGATTTATTGTGTTTCTTTTTAAAAAAATAGGTCACTAGGACCCATCGGCGAATCTGTGGGTTGTTATAAATGGTTCACAAATTTGCGGTTCCTGTTTTTGGGAGAAAACAAACGTTTTTTTTTGTTTTTTTTGCGTAATTCTAATCTTCTTGCTTTCTTAAAAAAAAGGGTCGCTAAAACCCATCAGCGAATCTATGAACTGCCATAAATCGTTGGTGAATCAGTGTTTTTTTTTGTTTTTGAGAGAAAATCACGGAGGGATATAAATGTAATCTTGTTTGTATTTTTATTTTTTGCATTAGGACCCGTCGGCAACAAATGGGCTGCTATAGACCATCGACAAATATGTGTTTTTTAGAAAACCAAGGTTAGCTGAATAACGCCACGTGCTATGCTATGCATGACAATATAACGTGAAAATTCGAGAAATTTGGTCGCATTTTCGCTTTTTGTATTTTTTTAAAATGAGTCGATAGGACCCGCTTACGAATGCATGGACCGTTATAAAACTTTTGACTTAATATGAGTTTTTTTAGAAAACCGCACTTTAGGACCTCGCTTGCCGAATTTATGGGCTACTATAAATCTTCGATGGATCTCGTGTTTTTTTATAAAACGCGGCTATTTGTTTTACATATTTACGTAACTGATCGCTTTCCGATTTTTGTATTTGTTTAAAAAGGTCGTTAGAACCTCGTGCAGAATCTATGGGCTGCTATAAACCTTCGATTTAATCTTTTTTTTTGAGAAAATCATACATACGCATTCGCCGGGCGAATCCATGGGTTGCTATAAACCTTAGACTTAATCTGTGTTTTTTTACCGTAGAGCAACATAAAGTAATTTTTATGGTCCGTTTCGCTAAAAAACACCTTGAGGCTAATCCATGGGTTGCTATAAATCTTCAACGAATCTGGTTTTTTAGTCAGAGAAAGAACTAATTTATTTATATATTTAATTTATTTTTAAGGGTCCGTTCCGCAAGAAAACCACGAGGAGGACCTAAATATAAACCGCTGAGGGATCTGAACGTAATTTCAATTTTTTTCGAGTCTATTTTATTTTATTAAAAAAAACTACATAATGGATCTAAACGTGATTTACAATTTTCGAGGGCTTTATGCTAGCGTAAGCTACACTTGGCACACCTCATTGCCCCTACCGCTTTTTTAGTCAGAGAAAGAACTAATTTATTTATTTATTTAATTTATTTTTTCAGGGTCCGTTCCGCAAGAAAATCAAGAGGAGGACCTAAATATAAACCTCGACGAATACTTATACCTGGGGTACCCCACAGCCTAGACTTCATCCTCATAAAGAGGGATTATCATCCGAACAATTCCGAGGCTCAGGGGCCAATTCAGCCCACTGAGCAACAGGACCTCGCGGGCGTAAAGAGTCAGGGCTCCGCTGGCCGCAGCCTCGAACGATAGTCGGTTAGCCTCGGTTCTCACCAAGACCTGTGCCTGACGCCCACTAAAGCTCTCCGACTGGGGTTAGCTCGACGATCCGACCAGTGTGGTCCCAGCGGCCCTCGACGAAGCTTCACACCGGGCCTCCACCGCGACGCCATCAAGCCACGGATGAACACTGCCTCACGAATGCAACACCTCGCCAGAGCGTGGGTCCATCCCGGCAATCCCAGAGGACGCCGAAGTCAAGCAGCTGTCCCATCACGCGGTCACGCACCGTAAAGGAACACGCGCTCTCCCGAGGCAAGCCCCGAGACCAGTCGCCCCAGACGTCAGCATTAGACATGCGCACAGGGGGCTGGTACGCCGTTTCCCGGAGGAACGGGACACCCGCACCAACCCCGTATGTCTACCCACCCGGTATGGCGAAGGCAGTTGACGGATGGATAATAGGAGCTTGGAACAGACTTCAAGGCCGAAGACTCGACACCTCAGCATAGGGCGCAACGCCTAGCCGTTAGGCATCCCTTTCTTGTTTTTTGCACATCCTCCGGACTCCCGTGTAACCCGCCTTCCCCGTGTCTATATAAGGAGAAGGGACCCTGGGAGGGGATCGCCTCTCATCCGAGCCACCACGATAGTAACAAAATTCTCTGAGCCATCCGAATCAGAATCCAACGCAGCTTTCGCGCTCTCATCAATACAATACCACCACACTTAATCGGACGAGGGACATTCAGCCCAACCAAGATAAACTCGGGCTCCCGTAGTTCAACCATTCAAGGAAGCGGAGCGCGCCCTTGACTTACAAATTCACTTGCCGGTTTACAAAACACCGACAGCTTGGCGCGCTGTAGGGGCCTCGCTGTCATCTCCGGATCCCCGCCGCCTTCTTTGATGGCCTCTTCACCGCAACGCCACGCCGACATTGAGGGGTCGATCCGCTTGCCTCCTCGATTGCCGCCACGCCGCGGAGAGCTCGCGACCGCCCCCGCTTGCCTTCAGACTGGCACGCACGAGCTCGGATCACTTCGCCAAAGATTTTCGTAATCTCCGCCGAGGCCACCGTAGGCCACGGAGCTCGCTAACGGTGCGCCATTCTCGATGATGGCGACGCGAACTCACGGACGGGACTCGCCCCCTTCGCCACGCTTTCATGGCGATGACCGCTATGCGCCGGCCTCCGCTCACGAGATACCGAAGACCCTCCAGAAGCCGACTCCACTGGCGCGGAGCGGTTCTCATGGAAATGTGCTCCCTGCGGAGTGCAATATGGCTGGTGACAGGCGACTTTCCCACGGAACGGGTCCGAGCAACGATTCCTCGCCTCCTGCATGGGCGACAAGTTAGGGGGGATCGCCAAGACCAAAGATGTTGAAAGCTCTACTCACCCTATTGGACCCCCGCAGCACTCGGGAACCAAAGGTCAGCGAGGGTGAGCTTGGTGCAGCAAGCCGCCCTGTGGGCGAGCCACCGCCTCGCAGTGGGTCAAGGCGCATGCAGCAGCCCGCCAGTACATCATCAGCCTAATGGAGGCCGGTTAAGCCCAGATTTCCTTCCACCAGAATATCACTGGCTAGCTTTGTTCAAGGCATCCTCGAACCGACCGAGCCAGGCCAAGGCGGCTTACCAACCTCCGGGTGGTAGAGCATGTCATTGGCAGCACATGCCGCCTGCTCTCACACGGGCGCCCTTTTATAGTAAAGCCGTTCACTGTAACCCGCCAAGACTTTGCCAGAATAATGGATCGCCCTAAGCTCTCAGACACCCTACTCCATACCGGTCATTAAAGGCACGACTACCATGCGACACCTTTGACGAAGAAAGAGGCCGACGGTCGCGATGGCTCGTCGCAGTCGCCGACAATACGCCGGCGACGATCAGAGCCTCACCGACGGTCCGGGCCACGAAGCGTTCACGCGAGGATCCGCAAACGCCGACTTCTTCCGCCTTCTCCGGCGCCAAACATCGCCAAATACACGGGGCCACGAACCTCGCCGTTCGCTTGAGGATCACCGCTCGCCGCCGGCCGGCGGGCTATGGATGACCTTTTCATCATCCAAGATCTCCCGATTTATCCGGCGGACGGCCGAGCTCGCTCAATACCTGCTCGCCGACTCCATCGCAAGCTAGGCCGACCGAGAAACATTCGTTGGGCAATTTCTGTGGCACATACAAACGCCTCGAAACTTTGGGATTCAAGAGCAGCAGCAGCCTCGGGAGACGCCCGGATTATATCCCGCGCTTCCCAAAGAAGGTAACGAAGCTCCCGACATCGCGACGCCGACGCCGTTGAGCGTTTCATCTACGGCACCACGCAAAGCATTGGTGCACAAGTTATCCAGATGCAAGCCTAAGACCACCAAAGAACGGGCTGACGCCGCCACTCAACCACGCCTCGCGAGGAGGCAGGGGGCCATCTTCGATAAAGGGAAGGCTGCAAGATCCAGCGCCGCAAGCAAGAATATTCCCCAACCGCCCGACAAACGGAAGCGAAAGGGAAGCAGTCCGCTGGACCCCGAGGTCGCCGCCGCGACGCTCGTCAGCAGCGCCCGCAAGTCGCCGACCACTTCGAGAAGTTGATGGAGACCCCTGCACAAGCACCACGCGCACCCGCTGCCACAAGTACAAGGATTGTGAGACCCTAAAGCGCCATCTTTCCTAAACCCCACGCGAATAAACGAAGAAGCAAGATCCGCACCGGATGCCGGGCCAAAGAGGCGACGCCGAGTTCCCGAACCCGACGGCACGCTTTCATGATCTTCGGCGGGCTGAAGTTATTACCGACAAGCGCCAAATTAAACTCAAGATTCCGCGAGGTGCATATCGTGGCGCTCGCCACGCCTAAATTCTCCCGTGGTCGAATCCCGATCACCTTCGACCGTGCCGACCACCCCGATCATGTCCCACAACCAGTGAAGGTACCACCGGTTGTTGCCCCCGTCAGGGGTCAAACGCCATTCAGGGTGCTTATGGATCGCGGCAAGAGCATCAACATCTTGTACGCTGATACTCGACGCCATGGGGATCCTCCGCTGCCTCCGACCGAGCAAGGCGCCTTCCATGGCATCATCCCGCCGCCAGGTTTATCCGCCGGGCAGATCGACCGCCCACACCTTCGGAGCCCGGATAATCTCCGCATCAAACCCTCACCTTCGAGGTTGTAGGGTTTGTGCCCTACCACGCCCATTATGGGGAGACCGTATACGCCAAGTTTATGGCGATCCCCAACTACACCTATCTCAAGTTGAAGATGCCGAGGCCGCGGGAAATCATCACCGTGGCCGCGTCCTTTCAGCTCGCCTACAACTGCGAGCGCAGTAGTTGTGAGCTCGCTTCGACGCTCATCGCGTCCGCTGAGCTCAAACCCTCGCAAGGAAACCCTCGAGTCGACCCCGAGTCCAAGCAGGTCCGACCAGTTCCTTTAAGTCCGCCGAGATACCAAGGCGTCGGTCAATCTTGGGGATCCAACTAAGACCGCGGCGGGTCGGGCCATGCTCCCCGCTAATAGGAAGGCGCTGCCGACTTCCTCCGCCACCGAGATGTTCGCATGGAAGCCCTCCGACATGCCAGCATCCCCGAAGTCGCCGAGCACTCTTGAATATCCGACCTAGCTCGAGGCCGGCCGCACAACGCCCGCAGACCGCTCGACGCACGGAAGCGCAAGATCATAGGAGGAGAAATCGCCAAGCTTTTTGGCCGCAGGTTCATAAAGAAGTGCGCCACCCCGAGTGGCTTGCCAACCCCGTTTTGTAAAAAGAAGTCCGCAATGGAGGATATGCGCGACTATACGAGCTCAACAAGGCCTCGCCCCAAGGACCTTTTCCATTGCCCCAGATCGACTAAGTCGCCGACTCGATTTGCGGATGCTAATCTTTTTTCTCGATGCCTACCAGGCTATAACCAGATAGCGATGAAGGAGTCCGACCAAATCCCACCTCCTTCATCACCCGCTCGTCCATTTTGTTACGTGAACGATGCCTTTTGGGTTGAAGAACGCGGGTGCTACATACCAACGATGTATGCAAACGTGTTTTGACGCACTCAGACGGTCGTGAACATCGAGCGTATGTCGACGACCTCATCGTCAAAACCGGAAGGCTACTCACTTAGTCGCCGACCGAAGAAACTTTTTGCGAACCTCCGACGGTTCCGCATAAAACTCAACCCCGAGAAGTGTGTCTTCGGGTCCCGAAGGGAAAGCCGCTTTCGCTTCATCATCTCCGAAAAGGGAATTGAGGCTAATCGCGAAGATCTCGGCGATCCCAAGATGGGCCCAATCACGATTGGCGGGGTCCCGGTTGACCGGATGCCTCGCAGCTTTGAGCTGCTTTCAGATTCGGCCGGCGAACGCGGAATGCCGCCTACAAGCCGCTCAAAGTCCGACGGCTCACTCGACCCAAGAAGCGCAGAAGCCCTCGACAGATCGAAGACCTTCCCGACCACCCTTCGCTCTGGTCGCCCGGCGCCAGACGAGACACTCTCTCAGACATCGCGCCACGACCCAGTCGTCAAGCGCAAAGACTCGCTAGGAGCGAAGGAAGAAGGTCGTGGCACTCAAGGTACAGCGGGGGTGTATTTCGTCAATGAGGTGCCGTTCGAGTCCAAAGTCCCGCACCCTGTGTACAAAGCTACTATGCGGTGCTTATCACGAAACGAAATTGGTCCATTATTTTCACAGTATCCCATCCTCGTATACATCCTCGCCACTCGGCGAGATCATCTGCAATCGCGACGCGGCCGGAAGGATAGCCAAATGGGCTCGAGCTCAACGGCCATGACATATCCTACGCCCCCGGACGGCGATCAAGTCGCAGGTCTCATGACTTCGTCCGAAAGGGGATCGAGGCTCAGCGCCCCATGCACTCGAGGACCCCGAGTAATCGATGATGTACTTCGACGGGTCCTACACGAAGAACGGAGTCGAGCTGGGTCGCTATTGTCTCCCCGCTGGGGAACAAACTCCAAAGACGCTATCCGACTATTTTTGACGCCACCAACAACGTGGGCGTAATCACGGCCTCCCTGCCGGCTTCCGGATCGCCGCCGACCTTCGGCGCGGCGCCGCTCTATGTCCGCGGCGATTCCAAGCTGGTCGTAGACCAGGTTATGAAGACGACGGAGCCCCGCGATCCCCGCATGGTGGCCTATTGCCGCGAACTGCGCAAGCTCGAAGAAAAGTTTAAGGGTTTCGAGCTCCATCACAGCTACCGACGTCACAATGGCGAGGCCGACTACCTTGCCAACCTCGCACAAGCAAGGACCGTCCCATCCGGATTTTTGTCCTGATCTTCACCAGCCTTCCATCCCGACTAGACACCGTGAGGAGCGGAGGACATTTCATCGACGCAGCCGCCCGACCATCGGCAATGGATGCGGCCGCGTCCGAAGTCGTCATACTGCGGACGACGGACTCGACTCGAGGAAACCTTCATCGACCGATCGACGGACGAATCACTTCGCACGACCGACCGAGGCCCGGCGCCGCTTTGGTGGGCTAAGTCATCTGCTCGGGTCGGAGAAGACCTCATGTTAAGCCCGCCGCCCGAGTCCCGCAGGCGCATTCCCGCCGATCGCGGAAGGAGTTATTGCTCGACATCCACGGCGAATTTATGCCACCACGCCGCCACGATCCTCGTGGGAAAGGCTTTTCGACAAGGGTTTTATTGGCTAACCGCCATGGCCGACGCCTAAACAAATCGTCCGCGATTCGCGAGGGATGCCGCTTCTTCGCCTCGACAACTCATCTCGTCATAAGAAGCTTTCCGCACGATCCCCATCACCGCCGTTCGCGTCCTGGGACTCGATCCGGCTCGACCTTTAAAAAGGCTCCTTGAGGTTTCACTCACCTTCTCGCGGTGGACAAATTCACCAAGTGGATCGGTTAAACCGGCCACCATCACATCGGGTGTAGGCAGCCAACTTCTTCCTCGATATCGCTTATCGATTCGAGTCCCTAACTCCATCATCACCGATAATGGGACACAGCTTCACGGGAAAGAATTCCTTGAATTTCGCGGATTTACTTCCATATCCGCTGCCGACCGGGCGGCGGGCTCATCTCGCGAACCAACGGTCAAGTCGAATCTGGCGAACGGTATGATTCTCCAGGCTCAAGCCCGTGATTTTCACCGATTGAAGAAGTTCGCAGACGATGGGCGGTCGAGCCGCCCTCCGGCCCTTGGAGCTCGCGACTACCCCAAGCCTGGCCGACCGGGTTCACGCCATTCTTCCCGTGTTCGGCGCAAGCAAAGGTTGCCGACCGACCGGAGTACGGCGCCCAAGGCTTCAAGCTGACGAGACACGGGCTCGGCGCAAAGAAGACGCAATGATCACCGATGAGGCGCCAAGACGTGTATGTCCGCTGGGTTGGCCAAGTATCAACAGCGCCACCGCTATCACGGCCGCCAGTTCGAGGTCGCAGACCTTCAACGCAGGACTGGTCTCTCGCCAGTCCACCCAACGAGGCAAGCATAAGCTCTCCTCCGTGGAAGGTCCCTTGTCCATCGCGAGGTCCTCCGCCCGCACTCACCGACTTAAGGACGCCAAGGGTAATAAATCATCCCAAACGCTTGAACATCGAGAAGCTCAGCGATTCTACCCCCGAGGCCCTCTCGCTTTTATGCTTCCAACAACCCTCCGAGTTCGGGCGGCGCCACGCCTCACTCGGGGCAAGAACCTCATCATATGGAACCCACGACGGCACTCCGCCGCCCTCAGATTCGTCCCTAGCAAATAACTCTCGACCTAAGTGTTGCATGACACCACACCAAAACTTCGGCGCTTCCGGCTACGGCTATGGCGTGCGCCGTGAAGAGGGAGAGGAAGCTGCCTCTGTAGCCGAGACGGTTGGAGAAGCTGCTCAGGGCCAAGTTTTCACTCCTTGTTTCATTACTCGAAGTGCCCACGCTCGACTCCACGCCGAGCTACTCCCAAATGGTCTCAAGAGCTACGGCCGCTAAACATGAGCCCGCACGAAAAGGAAATGTAAAAATCGACACATGGAGTAAAACTTGAATTTCCAAATATTCATTCCTTTACATCATTCAGATGCATACAAAGGCATACTGATCCTCTACAACCTACTTTACACAAGCATCGCCTAAGGATTAGCTGGACGAGTGTAACACCTCCAATTTTTGAGATTTTAAAGATTAAATATTGTGTATCCGCAATTTATGATTTTTATGTAATTTCCGAGATTTATTTGAATTATCTTTGAATTAATATATACTTGTTTTTGTTAAGAAATAACTAAAAGGGTAAATTAAAATAAAGACCGCCCAAAAATATTTTATATTGAGTATAGAAGGTCTCAAGTATTTTCAGAGATTTATTTTTTCTTCTCTCCGGATTAAATCGATTAGGAAATTAAATTAACGTCAGTAGGTTGAATAAGCGCCCCGCCGCACTGCACTTCCTTCCGCTTTCTCCAACACGTGCTCGAGTTGGACACTAGCCTTGGCGCCTAATTCTGCAGTAGGAACTCTGAAGACCATCCGGCTTAGGGCGCCACGACGTGGTCGCCTAATCTTTTATACGGCAGTAAATTGGGCAAGGACGCTGCCGCTTCCATCGGGCGAAGGAAACAATGTGTGGCCAATTGAATTTTTCCAAAGACCAAATTTGGCAAGAACTCTGAGATGTTTCATGCGGACTAGGACAATCAACCAAATGACGTGTTTGATTGGGGCTCATTGTTTTGATCGAAGGTGCCACGCGTTGGCGTAGCTGCGGGGAAAAGCACGAGCGCCGATTTCCATCGCGAAATGGGCGCCAGAGCGAGTCCGTCCTAAGAAGCGCTGGAAAAGATTTTGTACTAGCGTCAAGACCGTCCCGGGGAAAACGTGGACGTGGCGCCCAAATTCGTAGGAGCAGGCGTATCGATTCAAACTCCAGCGCCGGGCGCCACGATTCCGCTTTGGGCGGAAAGTAGGACGCGGTGTCGTTGGAAAGAAATCGCGGCGTGACGCTGGTCAGCGGATTGAACGCTGGTTGCCATCCCGGCCGCTGGCTTCATCCGGCTTCAAGCCGAACTCAGAGACTACCAGATAGCGCCGCAAGCTCTTCACCGAATTCCGCTTTTTACGGCTGCCGCACTATTTAAGGGGCATTGGGTCGCCTGAGTCGCAGACGCGAGGCCGAGGTAAGACTTCTCGAAAGCAATTCGCCGCTTGTCCAGAATCCGCGAGAATCGCCGAGCGCCACCGCAAGCCTTTTTCGCTGCCGACCACCACTCACCGCCGCCGAGCCCCGAATTGGTCTCATTCGTCATTGCCGCTGAGGCATCCCGCGCGTGCCGCTCACGCCAGCAAGACCGCCAGGATGGAATTCGCCGAAGGCCATCGTCGCCGGAGAAGAAGGCCACGCCGCTATTCCGCTGATCGTAATTGCCGCGCCATCAAGGGGTAAGTGTTTTGTTAAACGTAGTCGCCGGATTTAGATCCGGCGGTTGATATTAGGCCACGTAGTAGATTAGATTTTACCACGCCTTGTCCGTAGCCAAGCGAGAAAATCCGTATTTTCCTTTATAGAAATAATTCGGGAAAATAAGAATTCCTAGTTTCAGAATTAACTAAACATCCGAATATTATAACTTTTGCTTATGAACTCCGATTTGGGTGATTCAAACTCCTAAAAATTTATAAACTCAAGATATATCTAATGGGGGTTTTTATTTGAATTTTCGAGTTCATTTGCTATTTGTTCTTGGTATTTATTTGCTATTTGGTTTTGGTTTTATTTGCTTTCTCTCGATTCGAGATAGACGCTTGAGTTGAGCGAGGTGTGGAAGAAGGATTATTATTTCAAGAGCAATCTTCTGGAGCAATACCAGAGCTTAAGCAAGGCAAGTTGTGCTTTTGATCATGTTGCACCCATAAATTAGACTGCATGCTATTTTGATTTACTTTATCACATGTTATTTTATGTGTATAAATGTTTTCCACATAAATTTTGGATTAGCTATCATACCCTTTGAATTATAATTCCTACCTTGTTATTTGTATGCTATGCTTCATTGTCACCTTAAGTTGGTTACTATAGTTGGTTAATAATGAAATCAACATGGATGGTTAGAACGGAATAGAATTGCTTAGCCATGCCACGACATCACATGTTCATGGAATAATGATTATTAATTTTGACTAATGGTATATGAAACAATGATGTTAACTTGTGTGTCATGTGTGGTCACACAAAGAGATTGAGTTGTGGTGGCGAGGAGGTCACGAACGAGGTTGAATTGTGTAAAGCATGTGATGCTTGGTAATCAACCTGGTTTGATAATCATTTAGATTAAAGCAAGTGGCAGGGCAAGGGTGTTAGGTGGGCCCGATGGGCAAGAGGGTATGTGTAAGACTTGCTTTAATCAATCCTAAGGACTTAACCTTATGCAGCCTTTGACCCGAGTCTAACTTGCAACCACATGTCCGAATGGGACAAATTTTAGTCGACTAATTTGCAAATGCTTAACTTAAGTGCTATCTTGGTGGTGTGAGTCCCGTGTACGGGAAACTCACATGGCGCAAGAGGGGGCTCTGCCGTGGGCGGCGTGAGTCTTCAGTTGTTGAAACCTTAGCGGTAGCATCGGGTTAAGAGGATGCATTGTAAAGGCTTCATATTTATCGCTTCTCAGGTGGTGCATGATTGTATCATGTGGGTAAAGTGCATAACCTCTCGCAGAGTGTACAATCTATTCGGATAGCCGTGCTTCACCAGATGAGCAATGCTCGAATTACAAATAAGAGGTAGTTAACTAAAACTTGTCAACTGCTTGGATGGCGGGATGCCATGTGGTTAATGGAATTTGAGTTAGGATGAGACTTGGGTTGATTTCAAAACAATGGAATCTACTTACTTGTTATTATTTGTTTTACTGTCTTTTCAATCTACATATTGCTTATGTTTGAAATGTCGCTTACTTACTTATGAGCCACTTAGCCATTCCTTTGGAATAAGCCTGCATATAGTTATAATAGAATTGCATTATGTGCACAACTTGTTGAGTACGTGTTGGTGTACTCACCCTTGCTTACAAAACCAACAACAAGTGGAGAAGTCATCGCCTGCAGGCTTGAGGAGGACTTTCAGTGGACGCGAGTCACTAGGCCAAGCCTTGTCACGCCTGTGGTGTAATCGATGAGTCACCACGCCTTTCTACCGCTTTTTCCGCTGCATTTGTCTTATTTTATCTTAGTCTTGCCCTATGAGGCCTAATAAATATAAGTGATCATAAGATCATACACTAGTTACATTAAATAAATGAAGACTTATTGTTATTATCGCTAGGTATGATGTGATGCTTATCGATGTTAAGCCGCGGTGCACTAGCATTGATCCCGGAATAGTGCGGCATACACTGTGGATCCGACTGGTGGATTCGGGTCCTACATTGTGGTATCGTGAGCATACCGACCGCAGGCTCGCCCAACCGCATCCCCAAAGGCCTCACGCCCTACCCATGCTCGCGTGACACGGACGGCAAGGAAAGGAGAACCTCGTGCTCCTCGCGATCCGCACTCGCCAAGAGCCTGCAAGGCCACCGCCTCCGCATGCCTTTTCGGGTGCTCTCAAGACGCTCAGAGCACCTCCGCCCGAACGGCCGGAGGCGCTGGAAGGTCACCATCATCGACGGCTTGGGCCACCCGCGTCCCCTGCTCCGTCCGAGAGGGGGGCGAGGGCGCTGCCCCGGCCGCCAATTGAGTCATGAGCAAATACAAGAACATCACCATTAGATGAGAGCAGTATAGGCTACGCTGCCACGGCTACGTAAACTTACGCCGCGGCAAGGTTCCAGATGGAGAAGTTCGATGAGGGCAGACATGCTCGCCTCGCCGCGGATGTTCCGGCCCACTGAGGCCTTTTGGGGTCCAGACTCCCCACGAAGTCCCCGCCCGTCCGGCCGCCTCCCCGCCTCTTTCATCGCCACTGCCGCCTCCCCATTTTTGTCCGCCAAAGCTCCCTCGGACAACGGGTTCGGCTGGAGGAAGGATAAAGAGAAGCGCACGAATGCCGAAGCACAATGCCGCCGCCTCTCAAGACCCTATTTATAGGCAAGGGGCTGCGTACCAAGCGAAGCGAAGCTCGCCCACAACGCCAAGCGCCCCGTCCACCCCACGGCTCGATGCGGGAAGCCATCATGGTGCATTAAAAAGCCACGTCACGCTGAGCGGCGATGGGACGGGACGGTAGCGAAAGGACGCCACCGCACGGGCGCATTACGCTGACGCCGATCTCCGCTTGCCGGGTCGCCGTCTTCGACCAAAAAGCCGCTGGCCGCAAGGCATCGAAGACGTCCGGATGGGCGAACTAAAGCCCAAGGTTACCCTTCGCCAGCGCATTTCGCCCAAAAGCTGAGGTTACGCTTTTCTAAACACCACTTGCATTTCCATAGCACATTAGGGTTCCGCGACGCTACTGCTCGCTCGCGAACACACGGGCGTTTTGCACACACTTAGTGGGAATGGCGACCGATTGACCGCCGTTTTCCCGGATGGTAACCCATGGCGCACTGAAGGCCACGACCTACACCCCAACAAGCTAGCGGCTATTAAGTGGCACTCGCGGACGAGGGCATGCCTGACGTGATTTAACGACTTTCCGACAACGCCCTCCCGCTTAAATGCATGCAAACACACCGCGAAAGCAAGGCCCATGACTCGCTCTATCGCCGGTTCGCCTCGCTCTAATCCTTTTGTTACGGGTAATTATGACCCAGTTTTGGCCAAGAATCTGGCCAAGTAGTGCTTTGTGAATAAGGGGGCGCCTACGCGGCATAAACTATGGCTAGTCGGGAACATTCGCCCCCCATGAGCGCGCAGCGCCCAGGCTACCGTCTCAAGGCTACCCTATGTCTTCATCTACGTATCAACGCTCCGACCTACGTTCGAAGGGTCCCGGCGACCCCGAGGACGATGGCTGTCCGAGCAGGTACACGTCATATAAGGAAATACAAGCGGCACAACCCAGATTACAAAACACACCAACAGCAAATTGTCCCAGAAGACAAACAGTTTTCATCAAAGCAAAAACAAAGAAGGATCCCGTGATCGGCGCTCGCAGATCACCCAAAGAAAGTCGCCGCCATCGCTGCCGCCGCCATCGTGAGCTCCCCCGGGCTTGCAAAGCGATTACGCTTAAGCCCGCCATCGCCCGCCGCCAAGGCGTACCTTCGCCGCGATCTGTGGGAATCACCGCGATCCCGCGATGGCTGTACGCCGGCGGTGGCGCCACGGCCGGGCGAGGGTGCCAACACGCATTCGCGACGCCGACCAGAATCCTCGCCTCACGGCACAAGGCGGCCAGCAGAAGGCCTGTATAGCCTTCTAGGGCTTCGCCACTTGGGTAAGCCCGGCGCGATCGCCTGTCGAACGCCTCCAAATGTCGTGCAGCTTGGACCTGGGCCACTTCATGCTCCTCACAAGATGCTCTCAAACGCAGGGCGGAGCGCACTCCAGAGGGGTCTTGAGGTGCGACGCCCCGCTGCAGCATCACGCCCCGATGCGGCGCCGACGTTCTCGGCCGGGACCGCCACCTCGCCTCCTCCCGAAGTTCGCCAACCTCTCTTCAAGAATAATGGTTCGACCACACAAGGCCAAGGCCTCAAGTCCTTCATGAAGTTCTTCTACGACTTGACTCTCAAGCCACGCTAAACACCTCCTCCACGGGCGGGAAGCGGCGGCAATGAAAGCATCAAAGGAGGCTTGTACCGCCAGCCACCGCTAAGTTCGCCACAGCTTTCCCGCCGAGGGAGACCACGGGCCGCAGTGGAACGACATCGCCATCTCGCTGTCAAGGTGGTGGAGCCAAGTCCTGAGCTGTAGCCTACTAAAGGAAGGAAGAGACCTCACAGTAGGGAGCAAGAAAAGGCGACTCTGTGCCGATCAAGCCGAACTCTCACCTCAATTGGGGATTCCTGGCGCGAAAATCGACGGCTAAGGTGGTGATCTTGATCTCGCCGCCACCAAGACCCGATCAACGCTGACCTCTTTGGGGCCGAACCTTATGGTTCCGCCGCCTTCGCTTCAAATTTCGGCCGTCTCCTACCACTCGCCATCCGTGCCGATGAAGATGCTGGGAAAGAGGAGCGAAGAGACAAAGCAAAGAAGAGAAAACAAAGGCAAAATCGGCTTCGCTACGCTTTGGCCACCCTATTTATAGGCCCAAAGTGAGCGACCCAGCAAGTGACGCCGGATCAAGGTCAGAGACGCGATTTACTCGCACCCAGCGGATGGGACACGCCACCACCGCCCCTGCAATAAATGCGACGGACTCCCAAGCAGGACACCACGCCTAACCAAGACACGGCGCTGGCCCCTTCGATTCGAAAGCACCCAGCCGCCGCAACCGCACCGACACTGCTTGTCCTTCTTCTCAAGCTAAAGCGGTGCTCCGGCGACCACCATGTGGTCCCACCGCACTCTCGGGGCTACAACACCACACGCTCAAGACGGATCGATGACCCACCAGCCACCCGCCTTCCAAATGGGCAATTCTACTAACTCAATGTTACGACCCACGCCTCTAGTGGCTATGGTTACAATGTAGCACTTTATGAAGAGGAAGTGCCCAAGCAATGGAAACCATGGCGGGTCAGAACACTCCACTCCGCGGCATGCACTAGCAAAACATTTCAAATCCTAAAATGGTTATTTACGCCTCCTCCGAGCGACGCAATAGCACACCGACCCACGCTTAGGTAACCTTCGTGGTTTCTAAGGCCATGGTCGTAAGGCGCTTGTCCTGGGGGCGTAAATAAGCAAAGACCAGATTGATAGGCTGGTCCAACTAGCCCAAACAAACTTCAATCCCAAGATTCAACAAAGTCTTTACATCAACAAAAGCAAGAGCAAATAATTTTTCCCCTTCGTCCCCGGCGGAGGATATCCCGGCGATATCCTACCGGGCGATCGCTAGAAGCGATGGATCGATCCGAGTTCGCAGCCTCGACCGCTTCGCCGGGTTGGTCTCGCGCAACCCCACTACTAATGACCTCAAGTCAACATCGCTATAATGGAGGCGACGAGGACAAGCGCCGAGGTAACCCCAAGCTCGCTCCCACGCCACCGAAGGCCGACGCGGTTCAAGACACGGGCCAGGCTGGCGGCGAGAGCTTTGGGCTCGCATGCGGCCCGAAAGCACCCGGTTGCAGCACTCCGCCGCTTCCCGAGGGTCATCACCGCAAATTGCACGACAAGTCATCCTCCGCCGATTTTTCTCCGCCACCGCTTTACACGCGACGCGAAAGTGCCACGCCACGCCTCCTCGCCAATTTCAGCTCAAGAAGCACCATCAAGTCTCTTCCAAGAACTCGCAGCCGCCATAAGCGCCGAAGGATACCGGACAAAATTTACGATAACAAAATCTTCAGCTAGAATCGGTGGCTTACCATCCGCCAAGCCTCCAACGCCGGAGATCCTCTTCGCCTTTGGCCCGCCTCCTTTCGCGTTCTCGCGCCTCCTCGTAATCGAGCTCCCCGACTTGGTCACGCTCAGCCCGAGGTGGATACTTCCGACAGCCAGATTCTCCAAGGGCGACGGCGATCCCTAGCGCTGGCCTCCGCCGCGGGACTCGACTTCACGATCTCGCCGCCCACCCATTCACGCCCAGTATGCCCCGAGCACGCCCTCACCGGCAGCGAAGATGGTTGGCTTCTCACCGACCGACTGCAGACTCGAGGAACTCGCTTACTCACGAATGCTTCAGCCTCGTTAAAAGCGACACTTCATCGCACTCATTGATCGCCGAAAACAAGTCAAGATCGCTAAGGCCTCGATTAGCGTATCGCAGCCGAGGGACGCCCACCTCGTAAATCACGCCGACGCCTCATCGACACAACGGCGGGCATCGCCAAACTTTTTCGGCCCGATCCACCCGAAGTCGCCACCCGCCGCTGCCGCCTTCAAAGGCTCCCCACAACTCGCCTCCGTGATCGTCAGCCCAAAGACAAACAGCTGCTCGCCAGCGGGGTCACGACCGCCTGTAAGCGCAGTCGTGGCTCCAGGTGAGCGGAGGATCGGGCCCGACCTCCGCCCGCACTTCACCATGCGACCGCACTCAGCCGCCTAGGCCACCCTCTCCGCGAGACGGCGCAACGTAAGTGGCCGCTTAGCATCGAGTCCGTGATCCCTCGACCCGCCCGCCCCGCTTACAAGTTACCAGAGGTCCTGCTGGCGACGGCGGCGAGGCCGGGCTAATCGCCGTGATCTGGCTAGACGGAACGAGCCTCGCAGGGCGGGCGGAGGTCGCCTCCTCATTCCGACCTCCGCAAGGCCCCGACCTCAAGCGCTGCCGGGCCTTGTATCCCAGATCTTCCGGTCGCTCTTCTTGCGCTGTCCCGAGACCACGGCAGGGCACTGACGCCAACTCATGGGCGGGCTAACGATCACTGAGCGCCCCACCACCGCGCTGCCAAGTGTAAGGCGATTTTCACGACCTCCAGCGAAGACCAACCGCCACCTCGCTTGCTCCCGAGATGTCTCCACTGGGCACTCGACCGAGGCGCGCGGCGATGCCCCGCAGACGGCTCGTGTGTGGTCCTCCGGAGACCAACGACCCAAAGAAGACCCTGCGGTGAGGATCGGAGGTGCGGCCGCCATCGGAGTTCAAGGATGACTCGATCCATTGCCTCGCAATGGTCGACTCAGAGACCTCCTCGCCCCATGCCTCCCTCGCCGAAGCTGCCTTCCTCTTCCTCTTCCTCTCCTCCTCCTCCGCTTTTTCCGAGCGCTGACTCTCCGCTGTCAAATCTTATGGGCTGCGGCCCTCTTCTTTCTCCTCCGCAATAGCACTTTGAGGCTACACGGCCAACCCCGGGTGGTAAGGGCACGGCGGTCGTGATGCACGAAGGTCGCGCGAAAAGAAGAAGGGAAACGAAAGGATTCGATAGCACGGCCACTGTGTTCAAGGGTAACTCACGAAAAGGGCTCGGGTTGGTTATTTCACCGCCAGTGGTGGCGAACCACCAAAACGGCGGCCACCCTAGCCTCGACCTCCGACTCAACAAGTTCCGCCTCCGCCATCCGCATGGGGTCGTGGACCCCCATACTGGAACATGGGGCGATCCCTCGCCATGAGAGGTTGAACGCGCATCCTCATGAAAGCGCGACGATGGTCTCGCCAACAAAGCTCGCAAAGACTGGCCTTGATCCTCTCGACGATCACCTCCACCTGCTCTCTCCCTCGCTGCCAGCCCCCAGACTATTCTCCTCGCTCACATGTATGACACCAGAAAGGCCGGCACTCCTCCGATTCCAGGACATAGAACCATTCGAGTGCCACCGTTCGACGACGCAGCCTTCAAATCGATATAATTCGCTACGCGCCTCGACGATTCGAGACTTACGCCGCCTATGAGCGCCAGGGGCCTGCTATGATCTTTCTCGACTTGGCGGAAAGAAGTACTTCCAGAGTGCCAAGCGGGGTTCGATCTCAGAACGCCGCGCACAACGTGATGAAAACCGCGATGTGAAGCACCCCATGGGGGTTGAGCTGGTGCACTTCGACCTTGTAGTGGTGCAGCAGTCCTCGAACAAACCGGTGGAGCGGAAGTCCGAACCCGCGCAGAAAGGATGCGCACGACGATTTGCCGCCAAAGAAGGGCGGTGGACCGCAAGACTGCCGGCACCTCCACCGCGAGACGCTGCGGCGGAGGAACTCTTTTCTTCCAAGCCTTGTGCGCGGCTAGCCAAGATGGAGCATTCGGGCCACGACATCTCCGGCGGCGGGAAGATGAGAGAAGGAGAAAGGTAAGGAACGAACCCCCCGAACTTTCTCCATTTTCTCCTCTTAAGCAGGAGGACGCGTGCGCGCGAAAGGGAAACGCAAGAGTCTGCCCGAGCGCCTTTCGCCGCGTTAAGTTCTGCAGACACCAGGCGGGGGTCGACCGGACAGAGCGACGGTCAAAACGGGCGTCGCCTCGGAACCAGCGTCGTACGTCCCGTCGGACTGCCACGCAGCGCTACCAGCAAAGCGTATCCTTTTCAGATCTCTTTTTCGCATTAAATGGCGCATCGGGGGCCAAGCGGTTATCACAGGCGCCTGCCTCGCTGCCTTTTATTTCTCGCCTCCGTGATCAATCACCGGTCAGATCGGAAAAAGTCCGCCGGGCCACCTGACGGTCTCGAGGTGGCAAGGACGTTGAAAGAAACGCAGGCTCAAGCCTCGAACACCCCAAAAGGGTTTAAGGCCGCCCCGGATACAAAAAAATGAGGGACGAGGATGAGGTGAGCCTCAAGAGGGTCTCCTCTGCTGGCTCGCGGACGACCCAATCACCCTAACTCGTGTCCGAGACCATATTTCACGCCTCCCGCGAACCCATCGTAGGGTGGCATCCAGCCACACCCCGGCTCGGCCGACGACTCGGGGTCTTGCACGATCGAGTAAAGAAAGGTTCTGGGTCGCCTCTACCGGCCGGACGCCCGACTCAGTGGACCATCCGCTGGAAAGATCCCTTGGGAGGATCTCTCGTGGCCCACTCGGATAACCCGTCAAGAGGCTCCACGAGCGCGTGCTCAAGCAGCGCCAGTAAGCACGAATCGCCACCCTCCAGTCCCACACTGCGCGACGGGCGCATGTGGGATGCTTAGTGGTTATTCCTCCCATAGATAGCCTCGCCAAACGAGGATTCGAGAGGAACGCCTCATGATTTAAACTCGTATAAAACCACCGACAAATAACACGCCCATACCACGACGCAAAACGAGCACCCAAGAGCTGGGGCCTCGTCGAGGCACGAGGGCCTCCTCGCCACCGGGCAAATGTCCCATCAAACATAGGGCCAGCTCTTCGTCGGAACCTCTAATCAGCCTCTCCGACCGCCGGAGGCTCTTGGGAAGATCATTCGGAAGAGGCCACAACACCTGTGCAAAATCTACTTACAAATTCGAAGGATCCCGCTTGTTCATGAACTCGCCTGGCCTCTGATCGATGACATTTCCGTGACACACTTCCTAGAGGGTTCCGCTGACCAAATCGGTGGAATCCCGCAGCCAGGCCACCAGGGCGCCCAGCTCGAATCATTAATGTCCGACAGACTTCAACCAGCTTCCTCCGATTCCGCTCAGGCTACACCCTTAAAAGAGATCGGTAGACCAAGACGGTTGGCCTATCAAGGGTGATTTGATCGCCTCGAACGCCAAGACGTTCCAAGGCAACCCTGTGGGCTACACGACGAATACTTATACCTAGGGTACTCCACAAACCTTAGACTTCATCCTCATAAAAAGGATTATCATCCGAACAGTTTAGGCTCAGTGGGCCAATTCAGCCCACCGAGCAACAGTGGACCTCGCGGCGGAAAGAGCTATGGGCTCCGCCAAGCCGCAGTGCCTCGAACGATAGTCGAGCCGCAAGGTTCCGGACTAAGACCTGTGCTCTGACGTCCACGAAAGCTCTCCGACCAGGGGTTAGTCGGACGCTCCGACAGTGGTCCCAGCGGCCTCGACGAAGCTTCACACTGGGCTCCACCGCGACGCCATCAAGCCACGGATGAACACTGCCTCACGTAATGCAACGCCTCGCCAGAGCAGTGGGTCCGGCCCCGGCAATCCTGAGGACGCCAAGTCAAGCAAATTGTCCCATCACGCTGTCACGACCGTAGGAACACGCGCTTCCCGAGGCAAGCCCCGAGACCGCCGCCCCAGACGCCCAAGATTAGACATGCGACAGGGGCGGGTACTGCTTCTCGAGGAACGGACACCGCACCAACCCCGTATGTCTACCCACCCGTATGGCGAAGGCGCTGACTTGACGGATGATAGGAGCTTGGAATGACTTCAAGGTCAAGACTCGACACACTCAAAGATAGGGCGCAACGCCTAGCCGTTAGGGCATCCCTTTCTTGTTTTTGCACATCCTCCGACTTCGTAACCCGCCTTCCCGTGTTCTATATAAGGAGAAGGGACCCCAAGGGAGGGGATCGCCTCTCATCCGAGCCACCACGATAATAACAAAATTCTCTCGGAGCCATCCGAACTGTAATCCAACGTAGTCTTCTGCGCCCTCATCAATACAATACCACCACACGAACTGGACGTAGGGACATTCAGCCCGAACCAATATAAACTCTGGGCTCCTGTAGTCTAACCATTCAAGGAAGCGGGAGCGCGCGGCCCCTTGACTTACAAATTCACTTGCCGGTTTACAAAACACCGACAAAACCGCTGAGGGATCTGAACGTAATTTCAATTTTTTTTGGGTCTATTTTATTTTATTAAAAAAAACCACAGAATGGATCTAAACGTGATTTACAATTTTTCAGAGCTCTTCACGGCTAGCGGCGATACTTGGCACACCTCATTGCCCCGGCTTTCCTTCAGCTTTAATATATAGTATATATATATACGCATGGCTGTCCATCACCATAACCTAGCTTCTACCATAGATGTTGGCGTCGCCTATCAACTTATGGATTTGGCGATTGTTTGCAAGTGAAAAAATAAGCACAAGGAGTTTGCGGTTTCAATGAGAATGACTTTTCCTTTGATTCCTTTCATTTTAATTTGTTATGTATATGAAATTTCTAATCTAACTTTCTAACCAACTTTTATGTTAATACACGGCCCACATTTTAAATATCTTCCTATAGGTACATTCTGATCATTGGATTATAACTAATGAACGGCTAACATACCTTTGAAGCACGGAGGAAATTAAGTCTACAAAGCGAACGGCTAACATACCTTTGAAGCACGGAGGAAATTAAGTCTACAAAGCGCTTACACAATTTATAACTTTGGTTTTTATTTATCATAATTTCAATTAACAAAGAGCTAAGTAGTTATACATCTTTTAAAAAAGCAAGGAAAAAAATATGTCTATTCAAATGTAAAGTATTCGGTGCGTGAGTTCTGATGTGGTCAGAGTCCTGTTAAATCATCACCGGTAACATGCATAGGATAGTACTAACACATATTGTATGGAGTAGTAGATATAAGAAATGAAAATACGGGTCCACGGTGATTAATCCATACAGCTGTGCGACTGTGCCAATGTTTACTTGGTTAATCCCAATATATAATCTATGCCCTAGTTGCTTCCTTTTGACTGTAGACTTAACAGCCATGGCATGCTATCCAATAAAACCTAGTTTTGTTTCTGTTCCGGGTCTTCTGATGCACATTTTACCTAGCTATGCGCATGTCCATGTTTGCCGTCGTCCTTTTTTTAATGTCCATGTTTGCATTGAAGTCCCTTAATCACTGTGCCTGCAATGAATCGGGAGCTAAACTTTTTGGCACAAGCTTCAGAATCTCACGATTGACAAAACCCTAACTTCTATGGAGATTACTAGAATAGTTTTCACGATGTGATACGTCACATATGTTGTTTTTCTGCATAAACAATTCTACTTTTTTTCGACGGTGTTTTTTTTAAAATCATCATGTTTTTTTTTGCTTTGCATTTATCTGGGATCCTCATACGAAGGAACTGCGATCGCACTAAATCGAAAAGGCCTTTTTCATGAAAAACAGTTGGAATGATCCAAACGTAACTAAGTTTTTTTTCGATATTTATTTAGGGCTCTTTCACGAAAGAGTCGTAATTTTCCTGCACTAAAAGGTTCTTTTCGTAAAAAACCGTGAGAAGAACCTACACGTGATTACGTATTTTTTGTAGGGACCTACACACGAAAAAAATGAGCGGAGCTGACCAACCAAGCCGGCCGTGCGCGAGCCACGCGAGGGAGCCAGCGTGACGTGGAAGCGGTCCTTGGCCAGGAAGTCTTCGATATTTAGTATAGATTGTTTTCGCGGTGTAACACGCCGAACGCGTTGTTTTTTCCACAGAAACAATTTCTTTTTTTTCGGCGGTGTTTTTTTTAAATCGTTGAGAAAATGAGTGAAACGGTTGAAATGACACAAATGCAATCACGTTTTTTTTTCATCTATCTGGGGTTTTCTCACGAAGGATCCGCGATCGCGCTAAATCGAAAAGGTCCTTTTCATGAAAAATAGACAGAATGATCCAAACGTCACTACGTTTTTTTTGTATCTATTTAGGGTCCTCTCACAGAAGATTCGCAATTTTTCTGAATCAGAAAGTCCTTTTCGTAAAAAACCGCGAGAAGGGCCTATACGTAATTACGGATTTTTCGAGGATCCAAACACAAAAAAAAATTTTGAGCTCAAAGCAACGAGGAGGCCGGAAGTCTCCCAATAATAGTAGAGGATCTAGGGTTCTCTAACGAAGAATCCGCGATCGCGCTAAATCGAAAAGGTTCTTTTCGTGAAAAATAGCCAGATGATCCAAACGCTACCACGCTTTTTTCGATATCTATTTAGGATCCTCTCACGAAAGATCCGCGATTTTTCTAAACCGTAGGTCCTCTTCAGAAAACCGCGAAAAACCTATACGTAATTACGGATTTTTCGAGAAACCCAAATGTTAAACTTTTGAGCCGAGTTGGTCACCATCTCTCTCAAAACGATGAGGAGACCTAAGTCTCTCAATAATAATAATAACTAGATAATGACTTCGCGCTACGCCAAGTACAGTATGTAAAATAGACACAAGCCTCTCATAAGAATGTAAGTCATGAGGAATAATGACAAAGTCATAATCACAAAGAAAGTAAAAGAATGTTCTTATGCTAATACTAAGTTCCATAGTACAAAAGGAAAAAAGGAAAGCAATTTTTCCTACATCGCTAGTAACCTCTGTAATAGCAGCTCAAGTATTCATATTTGGCAAGCTTCCATCGTAAAGGTTCAAGCCGATTTTTAGATGAGCGAGTGCTCCTCGATCAAGGAATTCTTGTGAAGTTTCTTCCCGCAAAATAGTGACATATGAAAAATAATTATATAATCGGCTCACCTTTACAATAATTTGTCTAAAACCTAAACTAAAAGAATAGCCTACAAGTGGATAATGCCGAGGAGAGTGCCCATCA